>ML685849.1:5969288-5990325 GCA_007922175.1 Pelusios castaneus | reverse complement strand
CCCAGCACCGGCCAGGGGTTCGGGTGGCGGCGGGAGCGGCCGGCCGCCACCCGATCCCCCAGCTGGGCTCCGCTCTCAGCTGCAGCCGCGGCTTTAAGCGCAGCGGCTACAGCTGAAAGCCGGAGCCCCGGGGGGCCGGCTGGAATCGGAGCCGGTCCCCCAGCACCGGCCAGGGGTTCGGGTGGAGGCAGGAGCTCCCGCCGAGCTTCTGCCATAACCCGATCCCCACCGGACAGCTCCACAAAATACTCAATTTCACTGCTCTGCTTGAGCAGTGAAATTGACATATATGTCAATTACACTGCTCAGCAGAGCAGTGAAATTGACATATTTGACAGCTCCGGTGTCCCAGAGTGGCATGGATTGGCACTCTGGGACATTTCCGGAGGCCAATCAATGCGCAGTAAAGGTACACACAAGCACAAACGCGCAACAGATGATCCGCAACAGCTGTTACCACTCTCGTGGGAGTGGTTGTTGGAATGCACAGCAACAAGGCGCTTGATGCGGAAGATCACTGTTGCACGTATGTACACCGTGCTTCTTATCGCGCAGTACTGACTTTTAAGGCGCAATACAATGATCGTGTAGACAAGGCCAGAGTTTTGCCATTCACTTCAGTAGAGCCAGGATTTCACTCCCAGTATCCTCTATAATATATGCAGAGGTAAGGTTAGTTAGATCCTGAGCCTGCAACAGGTTCAGTATGAACAGACCTGTGAGCTCTCCTGGTCCCCCAGAGACCTACTGAGGTTGTAAGCTATCTGGGGCAGGGACCATCTTTTTTATCTGTATTTGTACAGTGTGACTGGGGTTCCCAGGTGCCAACCTACTTCCAGTTATAATACAGAGGGTTGGCCTTCACTGATCCAACTGCAGGACTGGGCCCTTTGTAGTCAAAGGCATTATCTAAACAATTGCCAAGTTTTGAAGAGTGCACGTCAAGTAAGGCGCATTATCATTGCAGGCATGTGTCTGATGTCACACACCATACTACTTAGCTGCACTGGATATCGCTTTTAAAGAAACCAAATGAGATATTTAAAAAGAATCGTATTTGTCCTGCCATCAGGTAACAACCATATTGGCCTAAGCAGCTTGATATTATTTTATGGCCCCTCTGAAACATGTAATGAAAGCAATGAATATTTGCAATGGAAGAGAGGAGATTGTCTTGTTCTATGGAACCAAAGGGGTTGATGGAAAGATACTAACGGCACACATGACATTCAAATACAAGCTGCAAAACAAAGAAAAAGCTGGGGCTCTCAAATGATCAATATATAGTATTTGTGTAAAGTACATGTGAAAAGCAATAAATCAGACAGAATGAAAACAAAACAACTGTCTGATACATAGATGTCTTAAATGATCCCCAGCTTTCATTCCAGAGATGGAGGGAAAATTTTATTTTATTGTACATCAATCAGATTTATCCTCTACCTAAATAGAGCTAATCCAAAGTCAAGCAATTTATTCAGTGAATGATATTCAATGAATTTATTCAATGAATCATTAACAAATTCTTCAAGTAATGGTTTTCTATTATTTTTCCATCTTAAAGAACTAGATTAAAAATTAAGTCATGATTTTTTTATTTTTTTTTAAGTTTCACAAATCTTTCAAATAAAATACTCATGAATTTTCTTTTTATCACTGAGTAGGCCCTGTCTGGATGATGTATCTCTTCCTTAGAAATGACGTGTTTGGTATCATATTTTTTAAAAATTTGGAACTGAATTAGAAAAAGCGCAGTGTTTATCAGGAGTAATTAACTGAACTAGGTTGAGATGAGAGACCAGTTTCAAACTGTTCTTTACAGATTTCTGCCTGTACTAAGCTTCCGCTGCTGTTGAATTAATGGCAAAACTCCCACTGACTGTAATGGTGCAGAATCCAGGACCATAGAGAGCATATCGAGTGCCAAAACCTTCATCAATCAACAAAAGGCACAATAGTAAAATCACATCAGAAGAAACTTTAGGTCGTTGAACACACCCTGCAGGCCAGAATCTCTCTCTGGCCACAATTCAGGAGAGCTCTTAAGCATGGGCTTATCTTTAAACATATGTTGTAAACCTCATTTGGGTTCCTCTTTGACTAGGATTTAAAGGGCTTTTATTGGCATGTTTTGGTAATGTAGATTTAACTTGACCAGCTAGCACATGCTGAAATCTACATTATCATGTCCTCACTAGAGTTCTGAACTATGTTTGCTAACTCATTCTAGCAGCACACCTTTAAATCCTACTCAAGCCAATACCAATGGGATTTACACACATGCTTAAAGTTAACCATGTGCTTAAATGCGTTGCTGAATAAGAATGGGGTTTAGCAGCTCGTATCCTAGTCAGTAAATCAAGACAAACCCAAGAAGTTCAGTGCGACTTAAACAACACTGCCAAACAGGGCTGCTTTCTCAAATCAGGTCAGGCATCCTTGGCCCTGTGTAGAGGCTTTCATAAGATCCAGAGGTGGGGTGACAGTGCTTTAGGGGCATGATACCTCCTGTGCCGGAGGGGAGAACGCTATTTGTAGACTTCTTTCTGTTTGCAGGTCTAGAGAGCACAGTCTGGGCCCATGGTAGGAGCTGTACCCACAATCCTGCGGGCTGAATTCCCCTGTTCACAGAACAGGTACAGTCCAGCTAGCAGCAGTCCATGTTCCCCCATGCCAGCCCCTCTTCCTGCTTCATTCCTGCCCCAAAGAACTTTGGAGACAAATTCTGACAGCTTCTTTTATTTCTACATTTAACACAATGGAGGTGTTAGTAATAGAACAATTAGTCAGATGGTTTGTAAAGTATTTAAGTTACCAATTAATCTGTTAGATCAGTAAGTGTTTCAGCAAAAAAAGAAATAAAAGACATTTTAATTGTGTACAGGATTTCTCAGACTCATGTGTTAGTAGCATTGGACAATACATATCCCTTGTAATCTAGAACAATGGTTTGTTTCTTAGTACATTGTGAAAAGCCTCTCTTTATCAGATGGGAACACGTACATGTATTCCTCTGCTGCCTTATATTTAGGATTACTTTTACTCTCTTAAAAAGAGAAAGAATACACCTCCATTGCATCAGCTGAAATGAGAAGAGGTGTCAGCATGTCCAACCAAATCAAACAATTACATGAGCCAAGATTTAGGTACACCAGGTAAATACTCAAATGGACCTTTTTAATAAGGAATGAAGAATGGAAGTGAAAAAATATTATCCATTGTATGTATGGATAATGCAGCTCTGCTGGTATTAAATGTTTATCTTGCCATCTAAGCCCTTTCTGATAACATACTCAGGTTTACTCTGAGTACAGGCTGTACCAAGTCTCTGAAAACCTGCTATTGTTGAAGATTATGTAAAACGGTAAATCAAAGTGTTACTCCCTCCTCCCCGTACACACACACACACACACAAAATAAAACAAAAACCAAATTACTGTGTTCGACTTGCTCCTTTGTAAAAATTCAGCTATAAAAAAGGAAGATGGGAAAAAAAGGAAGAGAGGACTAAAATACATACGATTGCATACTACAAAATACATGATGGCACATGAAGGTTTTATTAAGTGTGAATTTTAGATGGCTGAATTACAAGGAGAGTTGATTGAAGGGTGGAAAAAAGTCTGAATATTTATTGAAATTTAAAAATGAATTTGGATTTGATCTTTTGTGTTCCGTTTCTGCTAACATTTAAGCATGTGAACTTTACTAGCACGAGTACTTGGAGGGGGGAAATACACCTCGATTTAAATAAATGTTGAAATACTCACCAAAAGCAAATTTTGAAAAGTATTTGTGATTGAAAAAAATATTTATTTCTGTTAGTTAAATACAGGAGGTCATCTAATTAGAGAAGAGGCCCTTCCTTCTCCCTTGCCCCCAGTGCTCCCTCCTAATTTTCTTTAGATACACGGGGAAGCATGAAATAACAAATATAAAGAGAAGATACACATGTATTGTCATGGCTGTACTATATATTTTATAAGATACACACATAATGTGATAATATCTGTGATAAAACATGAGGTTTCACCAACACTTGATAAATATGTTTAGTAGATGCACATGAAATGTAGCACATGCTTAGGATTTCATCACTGGCCTATTTATCTATCTCCCAAGCCTTTTCTAACATTGCACTCCCCTCAGCCACATCAAACAACTGACATATCAAAAAAGAAAGTCAACCTGGTAGAGAAACATTTCCTCCTTTCCCCCAGCATGTAAAATCTCCCTCAATTATTACTTTTTCCTGAGACCCTGGAGAGAGAAGATTCAGACCCAAGTCAATAACCATTGGAGTTTCTGGAATAGCTTTCCTATGGGAGGGTGGAAGGGAGCAAACACTTTATCTTGTTTTAAGATGGAACGTAATAAGTTTATGAACAGGATTATGTGATAGATGCTTGTCATGACCAGGAACTGGTCTCTTGGCTATGTCTACACTACAAAAAGTTAGGCCGACTTTGTTAAGTCGACCTAAAGTCGACCTTATTAGGTCGACTTAGCAAAGTGCTTCCCCTGAACGGGGACTTAGTAAATCGACCTAACTGCCCTTAGGTCGACCTAATAAAGTGGGCTTAAGCGTCCACACTGTCAGGCAGGGGCATTGCTAGATAGCAAAAAGATCCAGGGCTGTGGCCCCCAGCCCACCCCCAGCTAGGCCACACCCCTAGAAAGAAGAGAAGGGAAAGGAAGAAGGAAGAAAGAGAAGGAAAGAAAGAAAAGGAGGACAGAAAAGTAAAGGAAAAGGAAGAAAAGGAAAGGAAAGGAAAAGAAAAGAAAGACAAGGTAGCCCCGGAAGATCCCAGTCCCCGGGCTAGGGGGGAGGGACTGCAGGGGCTGCCGTGGCAAAGCGGCAGCCCTGGAGGAGCTCTGCTGCTGGGCTCGGACTCGGTGGGGGCCACGGGGGCCACCGTGGCAAAGCAGCAGCCCCGCAGGAGCCCAGGCAGCGGGGTGGAAGGCTTTGCCCGGCCTCTGGCCCTGGGCTGGCTCTCCCCGCCCCCGGGGCGGAGCAGGCAGGTCCAGGGGCAGGGCAGTTTGCGGGTCCTGGCCTCTCTGGGCCGGGCCGGGCCGGCCTGGCCTGCCCCTGATGGTCGGCCCCGGCTGGGCCCTGGGCCGGCCTCAGCCAGCGGCAGGGCCTCAGGACTCATTCCCCGGCTGGGGCACCGCTGGCTGCAGCCTGGGGTTCTGGCCGGGGCTGGCCCATGGCCGCAGCTTCAGCTGGGGCCTGCTCCTTCCGGCCCCGGCCAGGGACCCGAGGGCGTGCCGCCGCTGAGAGCCGAGACTTGCCGGGCTCCCAGGAGCAGAGCGGGCCTCCCTTCCCCCTCCAGCGTGGGGTGGGGTTGGTGGGACCCCCCCAGACCTGTTGTCCCCAGGCCCTGCTCCCCCCTAGGGACAGTCCTGCACACTGCGCTTAGGTCAACCTAAGGAGTCGACTTAAGGGTTAGGTCGACCTAACCGGCGGTTCTTATTAAGTTGACCTAACCTTTCATTAAGTCGACTTACGGAATTTCTTAAGTCGACTTAATGAAAGCCTGGTGTGGACAGGGACTAAGTTATGTTGACTTAAGCCTCCTTAAGTTGACCTCACTTGCAAGTGTAGATGTAACCGATGACTCAGGAAGTGCCTTCCAGACCTGTGTCCCTAGCAGCTTTTCAAGGTATATCATGTTATCAAGGTATCATGTTAGATATCTTGTAGCCCTGCTGGGCCAGACATGACAAGTTTTATAGCTTCCCAACAGGGCACAGCATTAACTTCTAGTCCTGGGAGGACAAAGAAAATGATCTTCAAATTTATATAAGGAAATGCTATTTTAACTCATTTTTGGAGGTGATTTAGACTTCTCAGCACTGTACAGTTGAATTCAGCTCTAAAGGCCAATGGATACAATGAAAGTTTATTATTTTTCCCGTGTTTTTGTCCCTTTTCCTTTACTCAGCCTCTCCTTTCCTTCAGTTTTACACCATACAGTGAAGAAATAGTTCCTCCATCTTTTTGGAGTCCATTTTTATGCAATCTAATTATTATTACATATAAGGAAAGCAGAAACTATCTTTTTGTTGTGTGTTTGCACAGCACCTATCATAATGGGGTCCTGGTCCATGACTATGGCTTCTTGATACTGCAATAAAAACAAACACATAATAATGGAGGTTGCAAAATCAACCCCTCAAAACTTGGGAAGTACTGGAATTTCCTGTTGCCTGTATAACTTTAGTTTGGCCCCTTGTGTATGTATTACACTACTCTTTAATTACATGACCAGATACTGGGTTTTCCTCACAGAACTGGTGAACGTGCAACATTCAGTGCTTTAAGCAGTAAGCCTCAGAGCTCAGTCAAAGGGTGATTTTCAAAAGCTTCTAATTCTACCACATCTAAATGGGGACTGCAAAAGGCATCTTTTTGTCCCCAGGGCTACTTCCCTCCCCTGACAACTTTCAAGTTGCTGCTTCAAAACATGATGGTACTAGAGATCTTCTGAAAACAATAATCCGAAGAATGCTTATAAATCATATGAAATGTTTGCCATCCATAGAGGACATCATCATTGTTCCTAGAATAATGTTCAATACATATATTCCGTTTCTCTTCTCTTCTCTTCTCTGTCATCATTTCTTCAGCCTCTTGCCTCATCTCTAGTTTCTTCCTCCCACATATCCTGTCCTCTCTCTCCATGATCTCTGAATTTCCTTCTCTCTGCCCCTCAATGATGATCTCTCCTTCCCTGTTTTTGCTGGATCTCTCATTTCCAGTCTCTCCTTCTACCGTGTTCTCTTCTCTACTACCTGTTCCTCAAGTTTTCATCTTTCTTTCCTCTTACTCCTCCTCTCTTCTGCTCCTTATCCCTGATTAAGAGCTTTTAGCTCTGGCTTGGCCTTCTGCTGAACGAGCATCTCAGAGAATGATGAGCACCAATTCTTGTAATAGCTGAAGGGTAACCACACACATTCAGGACAATAGCCACAGTATTCTGAGAATTACTCATGCAATTTGCCCCCCTGCAGTCATGTGACTGACCCAGAAAAACTGCAAACTAGTATGCTTTGGAGGAAATAAAACAACATAGATATTCAACCAGGAGGAGGTGGTTGGAAGTGCTGGAAGAGCTTCCGTAGAAACACTGAAAGACTTGCAGTCATGGTGAACAGCAGACTTGATATATGGTGGCGAAGGCACCAATTAGGAATGTATATGCAGTGGCATCATTTTACAGAGTAAGGAGTTGATATAGCAGTCCCTGCTTATACAGAAGTTGTGAAACAGAACCATAATCAGTCACTGCAGAGAGTTCTGGACACCTCATTTCTACAGCAATAGTGACCAAGTGGGAGAAAAATTCAAAGAGGAGCTTTAAAAATGATTAAATGACTTAAGGAAGAACTAAAGACTGTAAGGAAGATTACAAATTAAATGCATACATTGTGGGGTGCCAGATAAATGATTGTGGAATATTATTTTATATAGGTACTTGTAGAATGCCATGGGACAGAATAGGATGGTCCGAGTGAGCTCAAGTAGGAGCAATGAGATGGAACTGAGCAAAGGAAAATTTGGGCTGATTTTCAAGAATAAACTTCCTGATAGTGAAATCCATGAGATCACAGACAATCTCCCAGAGGGAGAGGTGGATGCTTTTATGACTTTACTCATCTGGGGCCACTAGGCAACAGCCAGTAGGTGCAGGAGTTGTCTACTTCTAACTGGTATGAGTCTGTGACTCTGATTCCCAGAAGAAATTGTTACAGAGGAGAACCCTATGTTCTACAAAGCATTTTATGTCATTCTCGGGTGCTACCACACAGAATTTACAAGCCTCCAATTCCAATTAAGAATCAAGATTAATTTACCTGACATCCTGAAAGTACACCTTGTTTTCCCAAGGAGACAGCGTATGGGAGCTGCTTGGTCAGTCCTTCCGGATGAATGTTTTTAAAAAATTAAACAGTCTACTTGGGGGAGGGGGAAAGGAGACAGTCCCCCTGTAGCTGTCTCATCATTGTAGTGTGACTGTCTGCACTACCACTGTCAGCACAAATCAGCAATTACAATTTATGTGCTGTGGCAATTAGATCCCACTTCTAACATAGATGGCAAGGCCCACCACTTGCATGCAATAAATTATTCAGAGCTGTCAGCTGTTTAGATGTGAATTGGTAATACTGTGGTTAAACGCTCACCACATGTCTAATCCGAGGTGTGCCCACCAGGCCTTGTACCAGTTTAAATTAACTCTTTATTAGCGGCAGACAGTTCACATCTGTGCCACAGACTTATGCAATTTCTTTAGAGAGTTCCCATATCACATTCTGTAGGTTAGACACTACATTAAAAGCAGACAAATGAAAGAAGAGACATCATGACATCTAATTTCACAAGAAATGACACATTGCTTTTTTAAGTCTAAAGAAAAAACAAAATAAAAGAAACCCGATCCATTACTCATTAAGCTTACATTTCTGGAGTCTGTGTCTGAAAATGAAAAAAAATAGACCTAAGTAAACAATCTCATGCTTTTAGATGCACTCAAGAAGCTTTATATACTATATCCAACATTACAGGTGTTTCACAAGAATCAAAGCAGTTATGAGTAAAAAAATCAAGGTTGGGTGCCCACAGTTAGGCACATCTATCCTATTTAGGTACTGTAATAAAAGAAGCCTGATTCTTCAGTGGTACGGTGCACTTGCAGCTCATTGATCAACTGGGTTGGCAGATGCTCAACCATTTTTCTTTAGGTAACCAACTCTGGATGTAGATGCCTAACTTTAGGAACCTCACTTAAATGGTTTTGGACATAACAGTATGTGTAGTTTCACAGAAACTATGGATACCTGGAAATTATTTATGATTAAGTATGTATAATTAAGAACATTACATGTGTGATTTTGAAAGACGAGTGCTCAATTAATGGCCTGGCATAAGCTATCACAGTAACTGTCACCATGAATTAGGTGAGCTATGCACACATCCCATTTTTGACTATCAAGCTCTGAGAAGTTTTATGTGGAACATAATTCTTTCAAACAGCAGAATTACATCACTGGAGGGTATGTCCCAAATTTTAAATTGTACATATGGTACCTTGTGACCTAAGTAAGTCATCATGCTTCTGAAGCACAGAAGAAAGAATAGTAAACATGTACATCAGGAGCAAGAAGCCAAGTTAAAAAATACATGGTGAAAACTGATTTTGAAAGAAGCATGCAGAGAAATGATCTTTCCACCCTCCAATTTCTCAAAAATTTTTTCATTAGCACCCCATTCAGAATAGGCAAAATATATTAACATAAATTCAAGTTAAGCTGTTGCTTTATAAAAAGAGTTACCTTCTGTAGGCTCTGTGCTGTTTCCTACCTACCAAGTCTGTCCTCATGACTCACTCAGGCCTGATCCACTTCTTTTGCTGGTTACCAGCTTGAAGGAGGAACCAGGAACTGGAGGGAAGATGTGCCACATCAGGAGTAAGGCTGGAGTGCAGTGGTATGGCCCAGACAGACAGGAAATGAAGCAGGAGAATACTTGCTCCTCACATGCGTTCCCCCATCTGGCACAATCTCCCAGAAGCCTTTTACCCGTAGCGATATTATTCCTCCATGACACACACTGGATAGTGTTATTGTAGTGTCACTCAGGAGTGACAGACATCTTCTGATATGCTTTTCCTTTAATGTAATTGAATTTTTAAAAAAAAAAAAAGAATGACAAGCACTTGGTCAACAGGTCTAAGAAAGACAAGAAATGTGAATCAAATTTAGGACAGGTAGAACTTGAAATAAAAATTTGAATTAACTGAACTGAAATAAAAGGGAATGTGAAACTTAGTTATCTATCTATATTTGCATGTTCAACAGAGCGGGAAGGAAACAGAAGCTACAGCAATGACATTGGTTTCCAGAACTCAAGGTCAATGGCTGCAGACCGTTTTGTGTAGTGTTCTTGTGGATAATATTAGACTAAAGAGCAAGGTGTTTATCTCTGCAACCATTGTTCCATCTCTTAAGGACAAAGCCCATTTAGATTTGAAAATATCTTGTATTAGTATCCAGTTTGTTTATACTTAAGGTGAATAATTAGTACAGGTGGGATCACAATAACATATGGAGCTATTTCAGACTAGGACCTGATCTTAAAAAGACTTATGCATGTGCCTAAATCCTGCACCATATAGTCCAATATTTGCCACTTGGAGTACTCGCAGTGTGTAAAGTGAAATGTAAATTTTGTACTTCAGGGCCATATGGTTTTTCTTGATGAAGATTCAAACTATAGATGTGTAAACACGCCAACAGAAGAACAACAGAATAATCTTTTATGTAACTGTGACTATGTCATAACTGGACAAAGGCGATTGTCAGCACCTCTTAAAATAAATTATGACTACATCTTAACCCACGGAAGTAGCAAAATAAACTGCTCTCCCCTACGAGCTGTACTATCTTCATTGTATTTACTGATGTGGTTTGTAGTTGTGGTTGTTAATCTAATTTAGATGATAAATTCCAATAATCAAGGACCTCTTCTTTCTATCTGCTTGTAAAAGTACCATGCGCACCTATGCTAAATAACAGCTAATGGTCACAACTACTACTAAGAACCAGCAGCCAGAGCCTTACTTGGTGTAAATCAGCATGAGTTCACTGGTACAACAGATGATTCACACCAAGTGAGGATTATAGAGCTTTGTTATTCCAGATCAAATCATGTCAGTCTAATCTATTATGCTGCCTACTCCAGTGAGGTGATGCTTCAAAAGAAGGTACTAGCCCTTTTAATGAACCTAATCAGTTATGCACCACATAAAGGTAGCAGGATTGCTTGATGACCCTTACAGACCTGAAATAAAATATTTGTTACCATTGTTACCTTAGTTTACTTCTTTAGTCAAAGCAGGTCAGGCTGTGATCTCCTAATCTCAGCAAAATCAGGTCAGAACAATATTTCTGCAGGCGACATCCACTGGGTAATTAGGTGCTGTCAGAAGTAGTTTGTGATTCAGTAGGTAGAACTCTTCTCTCTTTCTGTATAAATTAAGGGAACCTATCATGTACAAGCCATTTGTGTACAGAATGCAAGAGCAATAACAAAGCTATGTTTGTTTTATGATTCTAATCTATACTATTTATTCAGCCTTGTCTTGTCTGGAAGGAATGTGATAATTTGCATACACAGAAACTATGTTCCACATAGTATTATGAACTTTAGAAAGGGTCCCTTTTTAGAAAGGCAGCACAAAGTTTTAAAACAACTTATTAGTAAATGTGGGGGGAAAAACCCCAAGCAGAACAACACAAAATCAAAAATGAATATCCTTTCCAACAGGGAACTGAGGCGCTTTTCTCCAGGCTCTGAACTTTGGCCTGACTCCTGCTCTCCAGTAGGATTAAAATAACAGCGCTGCTCCCATTATTGCAGAAATGGGGTTTTTTGGCATACTGGTCTACCTATCACTTATTCAAAAACAATGCTCCGCACCTGCACAGAGGCTCAAACCCTACCCCATATTATCAGGGTTTGTGCTTGGCTGGGTTTTTCAAGTCCTTCTCCTGGTTTCCTCATGTCTCTACAAAAATCCAAACTTAATATGCCTTCTGGTTTGGCACATACATAACATTAGCAGGGTCTGATGCTTAAGTAGTGCAAACCTGCAGGGCTGCACTGAAATCTGTTTGATTTACAGAGTAGAAAAACCCAAGGCCATGGCACCTCTCGTCTGATCTTAAGCCAAGCAAGATCAGGGCTGCCAGTACTTGGATGGATGGGATATTTCCAAGGAAAATGTAGGGGATCTATTATTATATATGGGAATTCATTAGATGACACTCTTCCTTCTGCTCCAATATTGACCCTCAGCTCCAGCATGGCCATAACGGGTGCGCTGCAGCTGGTACAGATTTCTTTTGGAGGAGACAGAAAACTACGATTCTGACCCCTTGTGTTTCTTAAAGAACTTACTGCCCTTTTGGCAAGAGTAAAGTTTTTGGCCTGCCACATTCCAACCTAAATAATTACATTTTGCCTATCTAACATTTCCTCTCTAGTTTTAATTGAAAGATAGTTATTCTTGACTCTCCGCCAGTACAGCCCAGACTCAGTGTTACATAACCCTGCTTTCCTCACAAAATGGCTACTGCATATCTCCCAGGGCTGCTGTATTCAGAAGGGCTATGTCTACACTCAGAAAGTTAGGTCGACTTTCTAAAGTCGACTTTCTAAAGTCGACTTTAAGTCGACCCCGTTAAGTCGACTTAGAGAGTCTACACAAAACTCTCTAAGTCAACTCGATAGGTGGAGGGAGAGCCAGCCTTGCAGGGCTGGCTCTCCCAGACCAAGAAGCCGCTGGCGGCTTGTCCCAGTGAGAGCCAACTGGCTCTCCCCGGGACAAGAAGCTGGGCGGCTCGTCTGGGGAGAGCCAGCCCTGAAAGGGGTCCGGGCAAGAAGGGAGCACGCTCCAGCTGACCGGAAACCCCGGCGTTTCCTCTGTCAGCGGAGCTCCCTTCTCCCCGGGACCTGAGCGGTCCTGAGGAGAAGGGAGCCAGGAGAGCCGCCTGCCGCTTCTCAGTCCCAGCAGAGCCAGCCATGCACCGGCTGGCTCTCACCAGGACGAGCCGCCCACCTCCTGGGCTCTCCAGCCAGGGTTCCAGTGGGGGATCCCCTCCCGCTGAAGCGCTGGCTGGGGAGCCCTTCTTCCTGGGACTGCAGCTCCCTTAGCAGGGAAGCCACGGGTCTGGGAAGAAGGGAGCAGGGGCTCCCCAGGGGACAAGGGAGCCACGGTGGCTCCCTTCTGCCAGGGAGCCATGCGAGGCTCCCTTGTCCCCCCTGCCCTAAGTTGACCAAGTCGACTTAGGGCATCTACACTGACTAAGTCGACTTAATTAAGTTGACTTAGACACTAGTTCGAATTATAACGAGGTGTTATTAATTCAAACTAGTTTTTCCTTAATTCGACATAAGGAGCAGCTTAAGTTGAATTAAGGAAAGCCCAGTGTAGACGTGGAGTAAATTAAACCAACTTAAGCCTGCTTAAATCAACTTAATTTATAAGTGTAGACGCACCTAAGGTGTGTGGAGGGATGAGTGGTACTCTGTAATATGCTATGAGATTCTGCAGGCTAAAAGACACTATTTAAATTTAAGGATGATAGCTTTATTGCTTCTTTGAGACCACAAGATATTTTTGTATGAAACCTGGCTCTTTTGTTAAAATATATTTCACAGACCCTAAATGGTGTCATGCTTGAATCATTTAATGTACTTGACACATACTGAGTTAGCAGTTCTGAGAATAATCGTTCCTCTGTATTTGTTCCCTTTCTGCTCATGTCCTTGGGATGTGAAGCTCTTATCAATAGGGAGACAATCCACAGGATTAACAGGTATATCAGACTATCTTAAAACACTTTTGTAAGTGCCAGCCATTTGTACCACAGCTGGAAAGCACACGGAACATATTGTCATCTCACAAGGTGCTCATTTACAGCTAATTGCTGTAATAAATGTTGAAAAGCAGTGAGAGAACCATTGTCTATACTGGCAGAGATAATAACTGAAGGCTGTAGACCCTAGTCATTAATCACGTTCATAGTTCCCTGCGCTCCAGTGATAACACAGAGCTCCTGTTAGTACAGGCAAAATAAGAATCAGTTTTAATCCCTCCTCTTTACAGTCTTAAAACTGGAGAATAAACAAGAAAGCCTGGGAGTCTTAAAGTGTTCAATTGCTATTTCCTTTAACTCATAGAGGTCTCAGATGGATGCTGTCCAGCCATAGAATGAATGTCACTGCACTGTGTGATCTAGCCAAACAGGCTTAGAAATGGCAATCCAGAGGGCACAAATTGCATCTGCTCCGAACAAATGAAGGGCAAGTCAGCCACCTGGTTCCACCCTCAGTGAATCAGCAGGTATTTTGTCCTGACTTCAGTGGGAGCAGACTGGGCCCTGATCCTGCAGCCCTTACCACTGTGAGCAATCCTAGGACTGCTCATGTGACTAAAGCTTTGCCACATCAGGGATCCAGTCCTGCTCCCACTAAGTAATCAAAACTGCTAAGGAAACCTTTGAAGGATCAGGCCCCCAAATAAAAGTGACTCTTTTTTCTACGTAGCTGCAGGGTTACCTCCCAAGAGCTTGCACTGTATTCAGAACATTAAAACATTTACACAAGAGCATCCGTAAGAGAAAATAAGACGTGTCTTCATTTTTAAACTAAGATTCAAATGGACAGTCAGCTGAAATGAGCTCAGTGCCCTGTACTGGGTAAAAATACGGTACAGAAAAGATGCAGGACACGCTCACATCTGCTCTGTTGTCTTCGCTGACAGGGCAAAGCTGCATGCAAAAAATCAAAGAATCGATCAGACGTGAAAGTTCAAACCTTAAACCTAACTAAAGGCCTCACTTGTAGTGACCATGTTAATAAATAAAATAAAAAGATCCCTGAGAAATTATTGGCACTTGAACTTTCAGGGCTCTAAATGAACGCAAGTCTTATTTTCCAATTAGGCCGTTTGATAGGCAAGAGGACATGTGCAGAGAAGGAGGGCGGGCTTTAAAGTGCATTTTTATCAACATTTCTCATGACTACAGCGGTAACAGCTTAGGAGTGCACTTTCCCATGCCGTCAGGGGTGAGGAGGTTACGACTTAAGTATTGTGGCAGTTGTTTTTCACACAAGAATCCAACTCAGTGCAGCTTGCCTGAAAGAATCCAGCCCCCTTGAAAGAGATGGGACCCCCTCCCCCCATGCCCTCAGCCTCCTTTCCCTCCCCTTTATTAGATGCTACGCCCACCACTTGAGTGGGCAGCTCAGTTTAACCCACCATTGATCTGGACAACTTGCAACACTAATTGGGAACAGGGACGTTTTTCAAAGTCGCTCAGTCGGTAAATGAAACTTCAGCTCCCCTGTGATCCAGCGTGTGTGGGGAAGCTGCAGGCCAAGGTGCAAAGGGCATGGCAGAAAGATTCGAACCAGCCGCTGCTCTTTCACAGCTTGAACTCTCCAGGCAGCTGGCTGCTTCTGGTGACGGGGTCTCCATATCGCTCCCCCCACTCTTAGGGAAACACCAAGCATCTATGGGGCTTTTAAAGCCCCAAGCACAGACATTTTGGTAACATCTCCTACTAGTCAAGTTCCAAAGGGGTAGCCGTGTTAGTCTATTGCAGAAAAACAACAGAGTCTTGTGGCACTTTTAAAGACTAACAGATTTATTTATTGCATGAGCTTTTGTGGGAGAAAATCCCAATTTGTCAGCCCCTGTGAAGATGGGAAACCTATTAGTGTTACTAAATAAAGGAGAGGAGAAAAATCTCCTGGGCTGTGTATTGGACACTGCCTGGGAGGTGGGAACCTTAAGTCACCAGGCATTCATGTATAATTCAGAGGCATTTTGGGGAAATATTGTGATTGAAATTCTTAATTCCAACCTTAGCATAAGTTCGTTGGTCTCCCTTTTGATTTATAATGATCTTTTCGAGACAGTAAAGTCTAGTGATTAAAGCACATGCCCGGGCTAAGAATTCCTGATTTGGCACTGATTCATTGTGTGACTTGAGCAATACACAATCTCTCAGAACCAAAATCTGAGGCTATGTACGTTACACAGTGCCTCCTTTAGGTGTAAAGGAGGCTACAGGCATGGTGTAATTTATACACTGAGGAACTGGAAGAAGGTGCAAGTTAAAGGAGAGAAAGGCCTATTCCAACATAGCTGCTCCTGCTGGTTGATCTTCTGCCCCTTCAGTGTGGGAAGTGTACCAACTTCGACCCAATGGGCCAAAATGAGAGGTGATTGCTCCGGTGTATAATATCTCAGGGACTCTGAATTGGTATAATGTACATAAGGAAGAGGCCAGAAGATGATGTACAGCGTAGCCCCAACTCTGAATTTGGCCCTCAGTTTGCTTGTGTAAGTAGAGGTAAAACAGAGTATAGGATTCAAGGTAGCATTAAACTTGCTAAGTGAGAGGGAGCCCTGGCAGGGTCAGAAAGCAGCCACAACCTTAGTTCTGTTGTGGAACTAGTAAGAGACCAGTCTAAGGCAAAAAGGGGGCCAGCTGAGCAGGGGAATGTGCTGATTCAGTGCATCCCCATAGCGGCCATCAGTGAAGCAGAGCTATGGAGTCATGAGAAACCCCACTCACCCCAAGCAAAGGAATCCTAGGCTATGTCTACACTGGCAAATTAGTTCGAATTAAGGAAGCTTAATTCGAACTAACTAAAGCCATGGCTACACTAGGCTTTAATTAGTTCGAATTAAGGGCTTCCTTAATTCAAACTAATAAATTCAAATATGCTATTCGAACTAAGGGTTAATTCGAACTAGTTAGTTCGAATTAGCCAATGTGGCCATATTAGTTCGAACTAACCGGCCCATTGAACTCAGTGCAATTTGCTAGTTCAAATTAAGTTAATTCGAACTAACTAAAATTAGTTCGAATTAGTTAGTTCGAATTAACTAATTCAAACTAACTTTAGTAAGTGTAGACATAGCCCTAGAGTGAAGATAGTGTCTGGCTTCCCTGTGATCCTTTGTGTGGTGGAGCCGCATCAGCAACCCAGCAGGTCAGTGCGGAGGGAACTGTTTTAAGAAGTGGCCATGTGGTCAGAAAGCTATAGATTTAGAAATAGAAGTGATCGACTGATTTCCAATAATTAGCAGATTAATTTCATCATCTGTTAGGAGGTTCAGATGACCTCCATTCTAGACAGCATGTTGAGTGGTTTAATAATTGGGCTGTGGTTGTTAGCTTTCATTGATACATTTTATGTGCATTTGATTTTTTTTTTAAGTGGAAGATATAAACATTCAATTGAAACCCCAGTCATGTGAGAGACATATTAACATCTCGTATCCCACATCCATGTTAGATGACCGGGGCTGAGAAATAAGGTTCAGTTTCTTCCCAGTGCTCTTGTGTGCTATGCGTTTATCACAAGAGGCTTAATGCTAAGGATAAAAACCTACCAGAGCGACATAATTTTTGTTGTGTTGTTTGAAAGAGGAGAAGCTAAAGAGGAAGTGTTTGCTAATATGGCTGGTCCTTTTTACTAGCTAGTTTATTTCTCATTAAAGTCAAGAGAACAGACCTCCTGTGCACCGCTTGAAATGTAAACATTTCATTGGAATATTTCCAAAGATGAAACACTGCAGAACCATCACCTGTTAAAAGTATATGAGATTTTTAATACTATACAGCTAAACTCCTCATAAAGCCAAATGGGCTTCTTTCTTATACTTATTCAGCCTGAGCCATAACAATCCCTTATTTTGCTTAGGAAGCCAAAATTTTATGTTCTCATTTGGAATCATACCAGATACTCACTAGGTTAGCCGTTTAGTCCCATATTCCTATTATCTTGTATATGAGTTAGGTTTCCCAATTAAACGAAAAGCTGCCAAAGCCACTTTAATATATTCCCCTTGTAAAAGATTAGTTCCAAACTGCAGACTAACTGTTACAATATCCACCTCAAATGAGGCATATGGCATGAATGGTTTACCTCATTTAGAAAGTTTGTTTCTTAGCTTTGTTTTATGCCCAAACAGTTGCAGAAGAATTGAAAAAAATAACAAATGGCTGATTTCCGAAGTATAGCTGCAACGCAAAATGCATCAGCATGCTTAATTCTGATTGAACAAGACACAGCCCAGAACAAGAACACTTGAGAGTATTTAAGAACGTAGTGAATGTTCGTCTAATGCATTCATCCCAAGAATAATATTTATTTTGGTGTAAGGCCAGATGACAATGTAATAGCTTCATTTGGACAGTCTAACCCTAGATACATGATAAATAACCCTCAGAATGCATAATTTATTAAGACACATGTAGAGCACATGCTTGTGTCCATTTAAAGAGCATCACAGCCAAGACCCAGAAATTTCTCAACCGAAGAGAACATTAACAAAAAAGCATGAGAAGAAATTCCTTTATTTATAAATGCGTAAATATAAAAGAGGATAAAACCAAAAAACTTTCAGAATTCTAGAGAAAAGCAAAATGTTAACTATTCTTCCCCTCAGAGACAAGCCCATTGGCAGATTTTGATGACACCATACTAGTTTACTCTCAGGTCCTAGCTTTTTTTCTTCGGTATCTTTTCCATTTCACTCTCTAGAGGCCTGAAATTTGAAAGAGCAGACTACAGCAGAGGGATTGCTATTTACGATGTACTACATTAATACATCAGCCACACAGAGAGCATTTAATTACATTATTTTTCTTCCACAGTGTGTTATTAAAAATTATTTTGCTTTTCAGAGCTGCACATCCTCTCTTAAATGTTATACACAGACTAGAAATGTAAAAGTTAGGCAGAGTCTTAGGGGAAACTTGCCGTGATGGACCCTGTAATTAAGTCTGTGTGAATAATTCATTAACAAGAATTGTAAACTTGAAGGAATTTGTGACCCCCTTTATTTGCTTTCCATGAACATAAGAGCAAGCAAATATTTGTTCAGAATATTTATAAAAACAAAGTTCCAAAGGGGTAGCCGTGTTAGTCTATTGCAGAAAAACAACAGAGTCCTGTGGCACTTTTAAAGAGTAACAGATTTATTTATCGAAGTACCACAGACACTCACGTAAACTATATGTGGTCTCTGCGGTGACGTGAGACAGGAATGGCTAGGTGAAATGGTCATATATGCCACCATAGGACATGACCGTGGAATCTACTTGGTGCAATGTGTGGTCAACTGACTCAACCATCTGTCCACTTGGTATAGATCTGCCATGGCACCTGTGGTCATCTTCGAACAGGACAGGGCAACATTTTGACCAATCTCTTTAATTGGGGTTTTACTAATGGCCAGTGATGTAGCGGTCAACTTCAGACTGTGTTGCGTAAGTGCCCACTTTGACTTTCTTTTTGTTTTGTTTTTTTGATGGCAGGCTGACAGCTCTCCACCTGGCTGATGATGACACCATTAAATGGCTGGGCACATTGCACATACACTGGTATAATATATATATAGCAGTATACATTCATATATTTCTGCAATGGGTTGTGTTAGAGTAGTGGTCATAGCTCCTCTGTATAGGCTACATGGAGATATTGGGCCACTGGATCTGTGCAAAAGTGAATTTGTGGCCTCTGCCTGGCCTGCTCCCACTATGGATACTCTGTGCTAAATCACATAGGGTTGCCATGGAGATGCTATTCACAGCACAGATGGAGTTCAGCTAACGAAGGGAGTACTGTATTCTTGATTGTACTGTTACTTGTGTATTTTCAGAACATATAAACATTTAAAAAAAGAATTAAAAGATTGCTATGGAAGCAGAAGTGGAGAAGAAATAAAATCCATTAAAATCTTCTGTGATCTCAATTCCATAACTCCAAAGTCTGGTCCACACTACAGACCTATATTATCATAGAATCATAGAATAATAGGGTTGGAAGGGACCTCACGAGATCATCTAGTCCAACCCCCTGCTAAAAAGCAGGACCACTCCCCCTAAATTATCCCAGCCAGAGTTTTGTCTAACCGAGCCTTAAAAATCTCCAAAGATGAAGATTCTACCACCTCCCTAGATAGCCCATTCCAATGCTTCACCACCCTCCTAGTGAGAAAGTTTTTCCTAATATCCAATCTTGACCTCCCCAGCTGTAATTTGAAACCATTGCTCCTTGTTCTGTCCTCTGTTACCCTCGAGAACAGCCTAGCTCCCTCCTCTTTGGAGCAATCCTTCAAGTAGTTGAAGGTTGCTATCAAATCTCCCCTCAGTCTTCTCTTCTGTAGACTAAATAAGCCTAGTTCCTTCAGTCTCTCCTCATAAGTCATGTGCCCCAGCCCCCTAATCATTTTTGTTGCCCTCCGCTGGACTCTTTCTAATTTGTCCACATCCTTTCTGTAGTGGGGAGCCCAAACCTGGACACAGTACTCCAGATGCGGCCTGACCAGTGTCGAATAGAGGGGAATTATCACATCCCTCGATCTGCTGGCAATACTCCTACTGATGCAGCCTAATATGCCATTGGCCTTTTTGGCAACAAGGGCACACTGTTGGCTCATATTCATCTTCCCGTCCACCATAACTCCCAGGTCCTTTTCTACAGCGCTGCTACTTATTGGTCCAACTATACCGCTCGGAGTGTGAGAAATCCACACCCCCAAACTCGAACAATGTAGTTATCCCAACCTAGCCACCGCTGTGCCAATGGGAGAGCTTTTCCCATCAACACACTGGTCGCTTCTTGGGGAGGTGGATTAAACTGGCTTACTGGGCACTCTCCCATCGGTGCAGTAGTATCTTTACTAAAGCACTACAGTCTGCAACTGAGCTGCAGTGGGATTGCATGTGAAATCAAGCCCTAAGAAATTGACTGCATTGGATTGACCCCCTGTAATTGTTTTAAGATGCCCCCTGCCAGCCACATCCTCCTGGGAGGCAGGCTGTGGCATGACAAGTGCAACCTCGTCAATTTCCCTCCTCAGAAATAGTCCAGTTTTTTGAGTACACATGGCCCTAGACAATCAATTTATTAAAAGAAAGCCCTGTGAACACAAACCATAACCAACACTAAGTCCCACAACTACAGCCCAGACAGTACGTCAAATAGAGACCCAACATCCCTCACACCTCAGCTCCCTAATGTGGCTATGGCGTCCCTCCCTATACCACAGCTCTTCAATACGGCTCCGGTGACCCACCCAACTCCACAGTACAGCTCTGGTGTCCCACACCACGCCTGAGCTCTCCACTACAGTTCTGGCCCCTTCACATGACCCCAGCTCCTCAGCATGATGCCAGTGACCCTCCCCATGCTGCAGCGATTCAGTACAGCTCTGGTGATCTTTCCCACACTTCAGCTCCCCAGTACAGCTCCAGGGACCCTCTTCATACCTCAGCTCTCCAGTATTGCTCCCCCAACCCTCTCCACATCCTAGTTCCCTAGCACTGCTCCAGCATCACCCACCAAACCCCAGTA
This sequence comes from Pelusios castaneus, assembly GCA_007922175.1. Lineage (NCBI taxonomy): Eukaryota > Metazoa > Chordata > Testudines > Pelomedusidae > Pelusios > Pelusios castaneus. The sequence continues at coordinate 5,969,378 of ML685849.1, read as the reverse complement.
TGGCCCTGGAACCCCTCACCACACCCCACTTCTCCAGAATGGCCCTAGAACCCCTCACCACACCCCACTTCTCCAGAATGGGCCTAGAAC
>ML685849.1:5915478-5969278 GCA_007922175.1 Pelusios castaneus | reverse complement strand
CCTAGAACCCCTCACCACACCCCACTTCTCCAGAATGGGCCTAGAACCCCTCACCACACCCCAGTTCCCCAGAATGGGCCTAGAACCCCTCACCACACCCCAGTTCTCCAGTATAGCCCTGGAACCCCTCACCACACCCCAGTTCTCCAGTATGGCCCTAGCATCCCTCACCACACTCCAGCTCTCCAGCATGGCTCTGGCATCTCTCACCACACCCTAGTTCCCCGGAATGGCTCTGGCACTCCTCACTATGTTCTAGTTGCCCAGTACAGCTCTGGGCGACTCTCACCATTCCCCAGCTCTCCAACATGACTCTGTCATCCCTCACTACACCCCACCTCTCCAGTTTGGCTCTGGCAAACCTCACTATGCCTCATTCACAGCCTTCAGCCTGCTCTGGCCTTCAGCTTTCCAGTTCAGAGAACCAGCTGGCATTTCCTGGGATTTTCTCCCACGAAAGCTCATGCGATAAATAAATCTGTTAGTCTTTAAAAGTGCCACAGGACTCTGTTGTCTTTCTACAATAGACTAACACGGCTACCCCTTTGGAATTTGCTCTTTGCTGTCAGTCCTTTTCATCCTTCGGCTAGTCCTCTGCTATTTTCAACCTCCTGGCAGCTCGGCACAACAGCTCCCCATGGACTTCCTGGTAATTCCTCTCCCATTTCCTGATTCCCAGGCAGCTATCATCTGTTCATTTCCTGATTCTCTCCAACTGCCCTTGTCACAGGGTCTTTCTCCCAACTCTCTAGCCTCCCTAATCCTTTATAGCTCCAGGTGTGGCCTCACCCTCTTAATTAGCTAAACTGGGAGATCTGTTCTGGCACAGGGGATTTGGTTGGACCTGCTTCATTTATAGGGCACAGCCAACCTTTGAGAGTGATTTTAATAGATTATCCCTGATCACTACTCCAGAGGAAGGCATAAGTAATAAACTTCAAAACAAAACAAGTCATTGCCAAAATGCCCTGTGGGGAAATTCCTGAAAACTTGGCACTCAGAAGAATACTCATAAAACTTAACTTTTATTCTGCTAAAGGATTTCTCTGCAAATTCAAGGTATGTTTATATCTGCACTAATTTAGAGAATAGTGTGTCAGCATATTAAAATAAGTCCCATTCCTCCATTTATTAGCCTGAAGTCTTAATCTTTAATCAGAAAGTACAGTTATGGGATAAATCTACCCTCACTTACAGTCAATAGGGTTTAGCATGTGTAAATGAAGTCAATGAAAAAATATATATGTAAATATGGGCAGAATAGAGCATAGCAAAGTGTCTTTCTTACTTAAAAAATAATTGGAACTAACTTTGGTAATTTATTAATAAAATTACAATTTATCCATGGCACCCTTTCCCCTTCCCTTACTTTCATCTTCCTGCCTTCTTCCATGCTGATTTATGTTAGTCAATCTATTCTCATGCACCAAAGTTTCCCCCATGTTCCTTCAAACACCTCCTCTCAAAACACACTACTTCTATGAAGTCTTTCAACATGCAGCTCTTCTAGATTCCCCCACCACTGTCCCTTCATCATCACACCTATGATCCTATGTGCTTCTGAAATGTTTTATTTTGCCTGGACTAGACTGAAAGCCCAAGAGGAAACATGTATCCTGGTATGTTTGTATCTTCCTGGTGCTCAGCTAGTAAATATTTTATTTAAGTAAACTTCATGTACTCCATCCATAAAGAATATTCATGTATTGCAACCACAAAACACACACACAACGGAACATCAAGACATTACATAATTCTCTAGTCAATAAGAGGTTACTCACCCTGTGGTTTTTCGAGATGTGTTCCCCTATGAGTGCTCCACTCTTGGTGCACGTGTCCCTCACATACCCTCAACTGGAAATTTTCATTAGCAGTGTGCATCCACCATTGGTATCCTCATGCTCACACCAAGGCTGTATCAGGTGAACCTCCCTATCAGTTCCATCTCTACCCCTGAGTCTCAGGAGACACTCCTAAGCAGAGGGGAAGAAAGGCAAGTAGTGGAGCACCCATAGAGATAGACATCTGAAAGAACCACAGTTACTGCACAGAATGAGTTGCTGTCGCTGCCTTTTTCTTCTTCTAGTAGCGTTGCTGTGGGGGCACCACTTTTGGTGACTCCCAAGCAGTGTACCCACAAGAAGAGGGGGCTATGGAAAACAGTCCATCACAGAAGAGAGATCCACACTGCCAACTGCAGCACTAGATCTTCAGGCGTCGACCGGGGCATGGTGTCTAGAGAAAGCACATACCTAAGAGCATGTAGCAGTGGTACAAATTTCTGGAATGGGAACATTTTAAGAACCATATAAGAACATGAGAACAGTCATCCTGGGTTAAACCAATGGCCCCTTTAGCCCAGGATCCTGCCTTCCAGCAGTGACCAGTGTGAGGTCCTTAGAAGGGAATAAGGAGAACAGGTAATCATCAAGTGATCCGTCTTGCCAACCATTCTCAGCCTTTGGCAAACAGCAATCCCTGCCTATCCTGGCTAATAGCCATTGATGTATTTATCTAGCCTCCATGAACTTATTGTTCTTTTTTGAACCCCATTATACTCTTGGCCTTCACAACATCCTCTGGCAAGGAGTTCCACAGGCTGAGTGTGCATTGTGTACAGAAATACTTCCTTTTGTTTGTTTTAAACCTGCTGCCTATTTATTTCATTTGGTGACCCCTCGTTTTTGTTATGAGTAAATAACACCTCCTTATATACTTGCTTCACATCAGTCACGATTTTATAGACCTTTATAGACCTTTTATAGACCATGATTTTATAGAGCTATAGATCATGCCCCCCCCCTTCTAAGCTGAAAAAATCTTGATCTTTTAAATCTTACCTCATATAGAAGCTTTTTCATACCCCTAATCATTTTAATGTACTTTTCTGTACTGTATTGGGGTAGTTTCCTGCTCTGGCAAGAAAGGAGTTAAAAACCCTGAAGAGGGGAGCAGCCAATAGGAGCAGGCAGCTGCAGAGCGAATCAGGAGTTGGAAGCCTGTATATAAGGTGGCTGCAGCCCCAGCTTGGGGCAGTCTTCCTCTGGCCAGTGGGGAGGTAGGCTGGAGGCCTGGCTGCAGGAAGTAGGACCAAGGACAGCTCATGGCAGACTGCCTTCCTAATACAAGGGAGAGAAGATACCTGGAGGGGGGGAGTTAATGTGGCCCAGTGACAGAGATTCTGGATCAGAAGTCAATTTGGTATCTGAAATCTTGTGGTAGTGATAACTGTTATGGTATTGACAAATGCTGCAGTACTAAGTAGGGTTGTGATATTGAGCGTTTGTCCTTATCTGATGGAACCAGAGCCTTAAGATGCTTCAAGGCTGCTGCCAATGATGAAGGCTTACAAGTTACTGTGACTCTTGGTAAGGGCATTCAGAGTGTAGTCCAAGACAACGGTAACAATTCTCTCTGTTTCATACTATTCCCAGCCACGGAATTTTCCTGTATCCTCTGTACCAGAGGAACAATGACATTTTCCTGTATCCATCATACCAGAGAAGTCTCTCTCTCCCCTATGGTACCAAGACTCAAGGAAGACATCTGAGAGATAATGGATCTGGCTGGAGACCAAGGTCTTTTTGAACAGGAATCCCTGGGAGTGGATCTATATCTCCTCTTCTGAGCAGCTTTGGAGGAAGGTTCTGAGCGTTTCTCCTTCTTAGGTAATTTTTGGGCTGAGGCAGAAGGTATGCTAGAAACTCCCAGAGACTGATGTCTGGGGTGGTACTGACCTGGATCTGAAGTGGTGCAAAGAATGCTCCATCATAACAAATCCAAGTTTGACTTCTTGGTTTTTCTTTTGAGGAACAGGTTCTCCCAGGTGGCAAACACAGTTTGTATGTCTGTCACTGACTGGGATGGCCTCGTCAAACAAAAGGCAGTAATTGAATCCCAGCGAACCAGGCAAGTCACTCACAGGGAGACCTAACTAACAAGAAGCTCTGAAATTTTTGAGCAGACACGCTAGCTCCAAAATTATTGAGCGGACACACTAGCTCTGCCTCAAGCCAAAGTTGTTGAGAAGGAACAGGGGAAGGTGGGGTGTTGGTATGAAGATATTGATGGTGCATGCATGGGCCAAATGGAAGCTGTTAATGAAAATCTGCAAGTGGGGTGTGCACACACACCATGTAGAGAGCATCCAGAGGGATACTACTCAAAGAAGAACTTTGACTTATAACGAAGAGTTACCTAGAGCCAACTTGGTGTTGTGATATAAGCAATAAACCAAACCAGGCAAAAGAAGGATTGGTGTGCGGAGGATACTTACCACAATATCATTGCAATCTGTCAAAGACATTCCCCACCCACACACTATATTCCTGATTATCTGAATATTGGAGGGACAAAGATTTTATTCAGATAATTGGGAGTCTGCTCTGTCCTCCCAGAACTACAGCCTTCCCTGAACTTTGGACCTACAGTGATTGGGTGTCACCTGCCCCGTGGTAGTGAAAGGAGCCCTCTGCAAACTGCTGTCATGGGAATGGGTAAATGAGACCATGACAGTGGAGATAGAGGACTTCCTTTCCTGGTGTAGGAGCCAATCAGCAGAATCCCCCATGGCTGGAGCCTGTCCTTCTACTTGCAGTCCTGTTATCGGAATCTCTGCATTATCAAATACCTTCCTTGTCCCCCAGCATGAGCTAAATGCTGCAGAGAGTATGTATCTCTTCCTGGGGGATAAGGAAGAGAGTTGGATAATGTGGAGGTTCAGATAATAGGCTTTTGGATAAACACAGGCGAACAGTGGCAACTATAGCAAGATAGGCCCACAATCAAGTTATTCACAACACAGGTACAGAATGCTTACCCAGACTACGTTGCAGCAGTTGGTTTTGTTCTGGGAAACAAATGGAGCCATCTCACATTTTGCAATGTCTCTGGTTCCACGAAAAGAACAAATTGTTTTCCGTTTCATCTGAGTTCTGTTTAGCAGCTATTGCAACTTTAAAAGCCATTTCTTTTCTACTCAAAGAACATAATGTTACCTCAAAGAAGTCTTGATAAAATCAGTGTCTGTAGTGAGTCTCTGGATCACAGAAATTCATCTCACAGCTATGTGCCCTGGAATGATTAATATTATGCATTTCACTCCAAATCATATTTCTTCTGGACTGATATAACACTAAAAAATATGACCAAAGTATTATCTATTTTAGAATCAAAAATGTCTTTTGGTTTCTAAAAACCCCTTTCTTCTGTCACAGGGGCAGTATAATTCTTCACCTAGAGGCTAATCTTCCATGAAATTCAAATTCCCATAATTAGGATTACTGAGGTGAGTAAATTAAGGCGACAAGGAAGCCGACAAGGCCTGCTTTCCTTCACTACCTTGGATCATTTCTGCTTTGAGAAACAGCCTCCCTTTACTGGTTTGCCAACAGACCTACTCCATTCCTCTCACAAAACTTACACTTTTTCCACGTGATTCCTACAAGTATCCTGCCAAAGAGCAGTACGTTGTTTTTAAAGCATGGTTCTTGACAGATCACGCACCGAGATGTACTTTGGACAATGGGACCAGACTCATGCCAAGAGCGCAAGTTTGCTAAGGGTGAGCAAGAAGGGAGGAAGTGATGGGGATATAATCTTTCTACAGGAGGGACAATCATTGGGAACTATCATGTGACAGAGCCCCGGGGTCTTACTACACTGCCCCAGGTAGACTGGAGCTTAACTTCATCTCTGCCTCCCTCTTTCCATGCACATGCTTTCAGAGAAAATGTTTTAAAAAGTGGCGGCTTGAGAAGTGGGAAACTGCCTTTCATAAGGGGTTAACCCTTGCACTCCTTATTCTGCACCGCAGGTGGAATTGCTGGACCAAGTGCAGCTCTCTAGAACAGGCACTCGGGCCACTGTGTTGTGTACTAGATTCCTACATGCAGCTCTTTATTCCCTGGGTCATCTCTGCAGCCTGGCAAGTCATATCCACCTTAACAATTCACCTCACTTCATTCCTTTATTTTAAAGATGCTCTATGAACAGCCCTGCAGATTTGGTGGCCTTTCTTTTGGGCCCCATTGCCATAAAATGGCACATTTCATCTGCTCTGAACCTGTACAGTTCCCCACCGAGTACACAAAATTCAAATCTGGAGGCACTAAAGCCTTGCAGAAAGGTGCTCTGATTTCAAATGCACCAGTGAGATTTAGAACACACTGCAGTGCACAGTCCCAAAGAATGGACAATGTGTGAAATCTACTGCACATTAAAACACACAGTCATGCCCTTTGTTTATAAACTTTGTTTATAAAGCTGGAGGCATAATGCTACATCAGAAATAGGTTTTTATATTTAGACTGGTCCCCATTTAAACAAGTCAGCTTTCACCTACATGTACAAATAAGTTCAAGTCGTTCATTGTTACACTATAACACAGGCAACAGCAAGGGCCTGAGCATCATGCAAATGAAAACCCCAAAACAACAGAGATTAAGACCATAATTTGTAGGATGAACTCCACTTTGTGACCTTTGATCAGGGAAGCTTGAGTCTGTTCCTAAATGGAGCACCCATATTGGAAGGAAGAATGTATTTCTGCCACAGAATTCAGCTGAGAAAGCATAGCAGTTTAGATCCATTTTCCTCTGGGAGTGGAATACAGAGTCTGGAATGCCTGTTCTGCTCCAGGCAAGAATGCAAAAATGGTCAGACTGTGACATGGTTACCAAATTATTCAAAGAAGCTCAGTTAACTTCTTACCACTGAATTTATTATGAAATGGGAATATTGAAATTTTGAGCAGGGAGATGAAAAGGTAGAAGATAACTAAGAACCAGACATACTGTGATTGTTGCTTTTTATTTACCTTACCATTTACAAAACCATGGGGGAAGAATCCTTTTATTTTCTTTCTGAGAACAAGCAAGTTGTACAAATTAAATGTTAAACACCTAAACTTTATTCATTTCTTTATTGCATAACATTACTTCTTTCTCCTCATGTCTCTGCTTTCCAGAAGCCCCAGCAGCACTGCATCAGCCTCCAGTAAAGTTGTATCTGTTTTTGCTCCCAAGAATCTCGATGTCAGTTCAAGGTCCACCAGTTTCAGACGCACTTTGGATCCTCTTTTATATTTTCTGGGGGAAAACCAAAACAAACAAAATAGGTTGTTAAGCACTAGATATGCTCACATCTCACAAGATAGAACATAGAGGATATATGGATATAGGATGTGTGTGCATGTGTGTGTGTGTGTGTGTATATATATATATATTCATACACACGCCTTATAGGATAGAACATATAGGCTATAAGGACATAGGGGATGTGTGTGCGTGTACACACATCTTATAGAATACGTAGGGCAACTTGGGCTCCATTTCGGCTTTCTCACAGGACTGCTTTTGTTATCTTGAACAAATCTCTCAGCCCTTCCCTGTCTCACTTTACCCTTCTGTCAAATGATAATATTTACCTACATATTTGCAAGGTGCACTCTGAGATCCTTGGATGGATGACAAAAGAGATACTATAGTTTCCTGGCAAAAAGTAAGGGAATTGATAATGACTTTTTCAAAGTAATGATTCACTTCATTCTTTATGAAGTTAGCAGCAGTATAGTGACGCTCTTAGAGGTGCACTCACCAACCTTACTTTACAGCACTGGTTCTCAGCTGCTTGTGGCCCAATCAGTACACAGATGCGGCCCATGTGACATTCTCAGAGCTGTAAAAATGGGTCAGGACAGGATCAGACCCAGTTTTAGCCCATCCTGGCATAGAGCATCTTCACCAGACGTACTGCAGTGCTGTACTGTAAACACGGCCTAAATTCCCTGGAGAGTCTGCCTGCACTGGGCATGCTCCATCCCCTCCCAGTACTTGTGTGTGACTGGAATGCATGTGCCCCTAGTACTGAGTGACAGAGCGTGGCATGCAAGGTAAGAACGAGACCTTCCCTGCAACTGGGACTCTTGACTGCCAGAGACAGCTGAGACCTGGGCATCTGATTTGACGGCAGGGAGTTTTAGCCTTATGTATGATTTTGCAATCTTATCACACTTTTAATTTCTTGGGGGCCAATATTGTATTTTGGGAACTGTCTGCTATAAAGCTAAAAGGGAAAAAAAAAATATACGGAAGCAAGGATTTTCTGAGCTAGGTGATTGACAGAGAAAACAAGTACAGCAAATGATTATCAATAAGAAGGGCATGATCTGCACCTATGCAGAACCCAATTACCTTCAACGCAACTCTGCTAGATTCCACAGAGAGACTGCGGCTTATGCGGGAATGGAGTTACTGTGGAGAACTATTTTCTTTTTCCATCAAAAATGTTTTACCGTATCTGCTGGTATTGTGTATACCATTATCTATTAGACCAGTGGTTTTCAAACCTTTTTTCCTCGGGACCCAGTTGAAAAAAATTATTTATGCCTGCGACCCAACAATTACATCTTTCAGCAATGCATTTCAGTCTTTTGGTGGTAGCAGCAGGGGGTGCCGCGACCCAGTGCCTGAGGGTCTGCGACCCAGTATTGGGTCCTGACCCTAAGTTTGAAACCCACTATAGTAGCCTAGTAAATCATGAAAGGGAAAGACAACACATCACTAGCTCATTGGAGACATAGCCATTCTGTTAAAGATATATGACATTGATTACTCGAACTACTTAACAATTACTTAGCTATGGCTTTTATTTTCACTTCTAAGCCTTAGGCAAGGAAGGAAGTTTTTTGTTTGATTCTACCCAACACAGAATTGCAATTTTTCGTTAAATATAATTTATTTAAAAAATCTTCAAAACCCCACAACTATTAAAATGGAACATTCTGCTTGGAGGAAGAGATACGCTTGGTTTTATTGTTTTACTTTTTTAAAAAAAATGTCAGTGGGAACTCTGGGTGCTCAGCACGGTGTAAAACAGGCCCTAGGTGACTTAAGTGGGGTTCCCAAAGTTAGTGAATACTTTGATAACGATATGGATTTTCTTTGTGAAGTGCTCGCAGAGCTACTGAGGAAAAAGCACTATGTAAGAAGAAGGTATTATTGTTTTAAATTTTGGCCATAGCAAGAAAAACTGAACACTTATAAAATTAGACCAACTTTAGCAACAGTGGCCAGCTGGAGAAGGTGTAATGTACATGACATGTCTGACATTCTCATGTATATGCTCTCTTGACAAGCTCATTGTTTTTACCCTTCAACGCAGGCAGCATTTACTGTCTGACTGCTAACTACTAGTTCTGTGCAAGACAGCGGGAATCTCTTAGCAAAACTATCATGGGATTGATCTCTTTTTAATGAGTCGGCCAAGCCTATAGAAAGACTGTGCTGGAAAACAAATAAGATCTTAAAATGAAGTGTGCTGGGCTCATACATGTGTATTTTGAGATGCGAGGATCCTAGTTTTCAGTTTTCTCCTGGGGCTTTTGGTTAATCCTTTGTAACTCAAGTGGTTGGATTAGGATTTTTTTCCAGAGTAGTAAAGGAAAAATAATTGATAGCGTAATTCTAAACAATTAACTGGAGTATGCAGCTGACTGAGTGATTTTTGTGAGACCTTCCTCAATCAAATTTGCTGGTAACAATTGCAATCAATGCAGTCAGTGAGGATTTTTATACATTCGTCTTTAAACAGAAAAAATTAGGGTAATTTGACTATCCCAAAACATGAGTACAATAACACGTTTCTTAAAGCATAAAGTGCAGATTTTGAAACCTCTCAAGGCTGTAGGTGAAGTAAAATTCATTTAACGTTCATAGTGGTGTGTGAATAGTCACTGTTCAAAATGCTGGGGGACATGTTTGCATTTGCTTGTAAATTTGAAATTGATACCCATTTTGTGGAATTTTAACTCAAACAGGATTGTTCTGAAGCAAAATTGATTTCACTGTGAAAACTAGCAAATTCATGCAGTTTCACAGCCAAATTACTGTTTTCATGAAATTTGGCTAAAGCACAAAATTTTAAGGGAGTAAAAATGGGCAAAACAAAATGGTACCGAAAATGGACCAAAAGCTGAAGCTATTTACTGGTGATGAGGACACAAAATTAGAAGCGTGTTTAGGCTTAGGATAATGGAAGATGTCTCTCACAGAAGCCAGGGGGTTCCAGGGTCAGAGGGATAGCATAAGTGCCAGAGGATTAGCTGTGTTAGTCTAATTCAGCAAAACAAACAAGGACTAACAAATTTATTTATTGCATGTGCTTTCATGGGCCATAATCCCACTTCATTTTGTATCTGATGAAGTGGGATTCTGCCCACAAAAGCTCATGTGAAAGACAGTATAAAAAGACTGATTTTAGCCCTTCCCAGCAGCTAGAGGGGCTGAGAGGCCTTCAGCTAAAGATATGCCTATGTCTAAAAAAGATGGAACCTTTTAGAAGTACCCAGATCCAGTTCTCCAATATGAACTCAGCATTGCCCTCATTAGCATCAGCATGGAAGAAGGGTGGGTCTTGGTATCTCACCAGGGTAAATTTTCAAGCCCCATCAACACTTATGTAGACATACACACCCCAGTATATTAGTCTGTCCAACAATAACCTAATTAGAGCTCTGCCCTGTAAATTCTCTTCTTACACCTACAGCTCTTCAATAGGTCTATTAAACTGAGTAAGGTTTTGCAGGATCAGGCCAATAGTTCTGCAGATCAGAGAGGAGAATCTGAAAAGTTACATATTAGTTTTCAGGTCAAAAGTATTGCTTTTATAACTCAACAACTCCTTTCCATTTGATTACTACCATCATCCCTCGGCACCCACGTATTATAGTGATGGCTGTTTTACAAAGGCATAGATTAGACAGTCTGACCAGAATATATATACAAAACAAGTTTTACCAATACAGGCTTTCCCTATGCTATGCACTTCAGAAATGTGCCCTTTAATTTATCACAGTGTCCCACAAGAATGCTTTAATGTCCCATTCCATTGTAGAATTATAAACAAGACTACCTGCCCATGGTAAGGTTTGTAATGACACAGCCCAAGTTCCTGGACATGCTTTTAACACAAATTTGTAATGAAAAAAAAAATATATATATATATATATTATAGTGAAACCATCACAAACCTTAACTGCTGCTTTAATCATTCAAATGTAAATTCCAGATACTTTAATCACACATAATCCAATTATTAAAGAAAGTTTTCCATAGTTAGAGCACACCTGCTTATAAAGGTATCCTGAAGAACACCACCTTGAAGCAGCTGACAACTGTCAATTTGTGTGAGTATAAACATTTGCTTTCATGACAGATGTTCCCTACAGCTAGAAGACTTTAGGATAAAAGATCAATGAAGGGTTAGAGAAAACGGAAACATGAATACAACTTGCAGTGGTTTCCCATCAGACAAGTTTAGGAGCACGGGCAAATAATAGATTGCTGCAGGCATGGTAATCATACATAAAACCCATCATTCTATCCAAGGCACTGAAGTATTAATCCTTAAAACAACTGAAGTTATCCTGTGTATAAGGTAGAAGCTTGAATTCAGAGACAAAGCAGGCATTTTGTTACGTTCAAAACCAGAGAACAGTCCAAGAAAGCACAAAACAGCAATGAAAAAGGAAAGGAATTGTCTAGCTTTCTTCCCCGCCCCCCACCTCACTCTTTTTTTTTTTTTAAGGGTTTGCTTTCTTTGAAAGTGATGTCAATGGCTGTATTCAAGAGCGTTCCATATCAGGACAATTTGTGGGTAGGAGAGACAGGAACAAGAAGTCTTTCTCGCAAGCACAATGTGTGTTTGTAAAGCATTCCAATGTTTGTCAACTTCCCATTGTAAGTGAGAACACTGGACCCACTTGGAAGTAAACAGATTGAAAGACAGTGTGGTCTGGAGTGGAAGCAGTGGTATAGTATTCCTCTGCAAAACTTTTCAAAAACTCATAAAAGCGAAAGAATTTGTAAGTAAATTCTAAGGAAAGAGGATAACTCAATTTCTTTATAATTTACTTCCAGGATAACCATCAGAAGGGCAATACCAGGCAGATGAAAATTATTTTATGAGTTAAGGCAGCAGCTAGAATAATTAATTTAGACCCCTTGATGCCGCAGTCCTACTTCTCCCACAACACACCTCTTGCTTGTCTACCCAGAAAAACATCATAGCTCTCAATCCAAATCTGGCCTTCGAGGTTCCTCTGGCTACAGCATACCCTCATCTCCATTCTAAGGATCTAGAAATGGTGAGATTAAACAGAGATTTCTTTTGAAACAGTTTCCAGCCCCTTTTCTTGTAAAGACATCTTTGAAAATATAAAGTGATTGTTGAAACTCAAAGCGTATCAATGATTTTTTACCCAAGGTCATGTCCCCTCCACAGCCACCATTTGTCCTTTTGGACCCATGAAACCCTCAACTTTGCAAGGAAGACTCCAGACCAATTGCCAGTTTTGGAGGCAGGACTCTGTGGGCTGGCAGAGCTGATGCTGGGGTTGCCATAAATTCCTTGTGAACCACCAGTCGGCAGCCAGCAGTTGAACTGGATTACTGTTCCTTGACAAACTGTTTTGGCATCTATTCACAGGTTTCCATCATTCTTGTAGTAGGAAGCTGGTAATGGTGCAAAGGTGCCTTGTCCCTCAAATGCCTTTCTACAGAAAATGACTCAGGTTGGAGATGCCCCAAAGATTCATCTCAATAGCCTCCCGCAAAACCTGAAGATAGTAACTGTCCACAACGGTGCGATCATAATAGACAGAAACTGCTAATGGTGCTGGGTTTTTTTTCCTTTACAAAATTGGGGAAGGAGTCTGAAGGAGAGAACAAAAAGAAAAGCCATTTTTCATATTCAAATCTCAAGTTTGTATAACAAAGGCTGACTAAGCCACACTGTCTATTTTCAATATTTCGTAGTATAAATTTAATAAACAAAAATATAGTAAGTTTTCAAAAACAACCCAAAACCCAGCTGCAACCAGAAATGGAAAATACTACCTATTGGAAATGTAAATTAATTTCCAAATAACAATACCCATCTATTTCATTTTGGGTCTCAGACTGTGCTTTTCACTTTCATACTGGAGCCGTATGTCTGGTAAAACAATATTGTTTTCTTTCAACCCAGGCACAAATACAACCTCTCACTGAAGAGCCTGCTGGATACCAAATTCCACCATTTAAACTTTAGCCATTTTCAGTGCTGTTCTGTTAAAAAAACATAAGCAAACAAACCTAAATATTTTACATAAGAATGACAGGGGATTTGGAGTGATGGTTTTCAACCCATGACAATATAGCTGGGAAAGAAGTTCAAATATTGGTCTGTTTAAGCTGTCACCTCTGGATAAGATTTGCAAAGTGAGTTATTCGGAAAGCAATGAGCATGTAAAAACAGGGCAGCACAAATGAAACAGTTCTAGGACTAATTACAGCTTTTGCTACCAAGTGAATAGCGTAACAGTGTTGCAAGTGTGCAACTTCATGGCTGTTCATGGGTAGCAGGAGTTTCCTTATTTGAGAATGAGAAGAGATATTCTCTCCAGAACCTAAATTATGGTATAATGAGTGTAGTATTTTTTTTCAATCATTCAATATATAAGAATTTCACATGATCATTTTCTCAGCACTGAAACAATGAACTGTCTTTGCCATTAAAATCTTAGAGTGTTTTTATTTTAAGGTAAAGCAAAAGGGTTTTTATTCCTAGAAATAAGGTTACAAAAATCAGTGAAAACCACAGAAGTGGTGGCACTTTCCATGGTGTCTGAATATTCTCCTTCCTTGAAGAAACTGATTTTAAAACACACACAAGTGGTTCTAGGAACCCCCTATTCCACATTATAAACATATAACATTGCTACCCTGAAAGGCAGATAGGATGTCTCAAATAAGCAAATTAAAAATGAAAATACTCTGTTCCGGCTGGGGTTTTCTTTGTTTTTTGGGTTTTTTTTTTCTTTTTTAACTTCAAGAGCTTTTATGGGGGTGATCTTTATGAAGTCTCAAGCTAAAGAGATTCAATCCCAGCCCTTGCGATGCCTATTTTCTTCCACTATGCACTCTTTCATACCATATGCGGAACCAAAAGAGCCTGCCTGTCTGATCTGGATAGGAAAAGGGCAATTAAATCTGGTTTTGTGTTTCTGTATTAAGGGCATGATTTAAAGACTTTCCTTTGGAGAGGTTTTTGACATTCTTTCCACAGACATTTTTTAACATCTGCCAATGCATTCTAGTGATGGTTCTCATAGATTTAAATAGCAGGAACCTCTCTGGCTAGGTCTTTGATATAAATATATTAAATAATGCAAAGCGCACTGAAGTCAAGGCTAGGACTGAACCGCAGTATACAGTATCTATACAGAATGCTGTGAGAAATTCTGATTTTGCTAAGCAAATTAGCTGCATTACTGCAATGATCTATCTTGGGACTTTCAAAATGTATCTTTTGAAACCACTAACAAACTCTTTTTTTCAATGACTTAATAGAGTGCCGTTTAAGATCTACAGTTACTCACCATTTCTAACTTTAAAATGTAAGATTTCATATTTGTCAACTTAAAAATATATGAGAACAAAAATGAACAATCGTTTAGGAGGTTTTATAGTCGATTTGGCTCCAGATTTTTTTTTAAAAAATATATCACCACTGTTTAAGTACCCCAATAGCAATCTGAAGTCCGCCTATACCTATGCTAACAGTTCCTTACTAAAAAAAAAAAACCAGTTATTCATAACAGAACTTACGATTTAATAAAGTAAGAAATAAAAAAGTGTATTTTGTTCTGGGACTATAAAATGTTCAGAGCTTTATTCTAAGTCCTGCTACTGGCCATTTGCTCTAGTGACTGAGAAGGGTCGTATGTCCTAGCTTAGGGCAATAGCATTTGTATTCCCCAATACAGAATAGCAAGGGCACTGATTCTCAGCCTTCCGGGTCACCTCTCAAGTGGGGATGTGTCTCCCTTTTGACCAGGGTATTTTCAGATTGCACAGTTTCCTGCTTTCCCCGCTGTTGTCCCCACCAAAGGCAGTATTGCTTAAACAGGCCTGCTTGTTTCTCCTCAGAGACTAATTACAGAGTAATTGCCAACAGTAATAAGATACTACATTGTACTTCCTATGCAAGCCTATTATAATTTTAAGATAAAAGCATTACAGAGAAAACATTAAAACAACCAAAGAACCTAAATGCATGCTAATAAGCTCACCATCTCCAACATGGGTTCTGGCAGATGAGTCCTCTCTACCAATGGATCTCAACCTTTTGCGGGTCACGACATACTTGGTGGCGTATGCAACCCTACAAGACACACCAGCCCACCCCCCCAGGCTCCCATCCAACCCCCCACCTGTCTCTCCGTGACACACTTACCACCGTGTGGCGACACAGTAATATGTCCTGATGCAGTGTTTGAGAACTGCTGCTCTATACCCTTCAAAGGGGCCTCTTTTTCATCCTAAGTCTCAGCGCAGAACTAACACAGTCTTACAGGACCTGACTAGGTCCTCTAATTCTTCTCTAAGGATTGGGATACTCTATGGACCAGGGGTCCTGTCCACTTGCTAGATCAGAAAGAAGTCCCTGAGCCTGTTTAAAATTAGACCATTTATCCAAAATCCTCTCTGTCTGTTAGTTTGTAGAATCCTGTTTGAACTAGTATATGCAAACCTCTCCAGGAGGTGGCTTCAAAAGGCTGATATCCAAATACATTACACCAGTAAACCCCTTCTCCTACAGAAGTTACATAAATGTCACACCACCACAAATACAGCCTTTTTAACACAATAGGCCCCAAAGGTATTAAACTCAGTTCAATAAAGTTTAACTCAATTCAGTGAGGGGCTGTCTAGAATACTGTTGGACCCGCCACAATACAGCTGGCTTTAAAAAACCAAAACAGGGCTATTCCTCTGGCATCCCAGGCTTACACCAGTCTGGTGCAGGCAGCTGGTTGTGGGCCGGTGCAGGAGAAGGAGGCATGAGAAGAACACATTGCTCTTCATCAATCTCCAGCTATGAAGTAATAGCTTCAAGAGTCACTACAGCTGGAACATGGTTTCAAACAGCTCTAAACTACACCCATAGCTGAAGAGGCCCCCAGAGCTCGAGACCCACAGTTCCCCTCCTAAGGTTGCATCCAGCAGAAGACTAGATCCATGATCATAATGTCCTTGCATCAGATAAGAATGATGAAGTACTTTCTAGGCCATTAGTAACTGAAGAATTGTTAGAGAGAATCCACTGGGGATAAATCTTTCTAAATCAGCAGGTCTGAATAACTTGCACCCAAGAGTACAAAAAAAAGCTTGCTGAAAAGTCTCTGGCCCACTGATGTGAATTTTTAATAAAATTTTGGTTGATGTTAGGCCAATATTCAAAAATGGCAAGTGGGACAACCAGGGACAACTATAGGATGTTTAACTTGACATTAATCATAGGGAAAATAATGTAAAAAAAAAAAAAAAAAAAAAAAAAAAGAATGTGGGATTCACTCAATAAGGAATTAAAGAACAGGAATATAATTAATGTCACAAAATAGGATTTCGTCTTGTCACATATTCCTCAATTTATTCTTTGGTGAGATATAAGTTTGGATGATAGAGGTAACCGCCTAGATGTAAAATAGTTAGATTTTTGTAAGGCACCTAATTTAGTACTGCATAACATTCAGATTAAAAAATTAACATTATACAATATCAACTGAGCTAATGTTAAATGGACTAAGAACCGGCTAAATGACATCTCCAAAAGTAGTTATTAATGAGGAATCGTCATTGAATGGGGTTGTTTCTAGTGCAGTTCCACAGGGTGTGGTACTAAATCTGATGCTATTCAACATTTTCGGCAATGATCTGGAAATAAATAGTATCACTGCTGATATATTTGCAGAGGACATAGAGATCGGCAGAGTTGATAAGTAAATTATAGTGAGGACCACTGGAACTAATGACAAAGGGAAGTGGTGAATTCTTCATCTTTCAATGTTTTCTCAAAGAGATGCTCTAGTCAAATGTAGTTATGGGGCTCAACAGAAGGGTAACTGAAATCTAGACTTGCTTTCTTCTCCATTTCTTTGTTCTCATCATTGCATGTGCGAGCAAGTAAACTTATTTCTATATTTGGCTCCCGAGTGTTTAATTTCATGCTTATTGTTTTAAAAGTGTCCAGTACATTTTTGCTCCACACATCACCATAGAGGTGTCTATAACTTACTTTCCCAAATGGAAAGGGACAAGCTTTTCAGGATAATGTTAACCCTTCCATAAACTATTCACCTATCTTATGTTCTTTGAAACAGTAGAGTATATCAAACCTACATTTAACCTTTAGCCTATTACTCATTAATCCATTGTAGTATGCCCTGTTGTTTCTAACTACTGTACGTACAGAAGGTATACAACAATCACTGTTGAAATTGATGGAAGTTGTATACATTTAAGGTAGTATTTTGTCCTAGGAAGTACTTTATTTGATCGCTTCTAAAAGACAAATTTGTCTTGAAATCCCCAGATAAAGATTTGGGGGTGTAATTAGACCCTGATGCATGAAAGGGCATTCTGAGATACATGAAGATCCTATGGATCTTACAGAAACACATCATACAGTAAGAGAGTCACTCACTACATTATCTACACAGGGTGTGAACAACTTTTGATATGTCTACTGAGCACTCTGACAAATACTGCAGTGTCTGAAGGTCAGTGGGTTATATTCTCTATACTTTTGTAGCTGCCCAGAACTTACATACCAACCAAGTAGCATCGTCATGCCCTACCCTTAGGTATGCTTATGCTGCTGGATGTTAGAGCAGGGGTTCTCAGACTGGGGGGTCATGAGGTTAATACATGGGGGTCACGAGCCATCCAGCTCTGAATTTGTACCCCTAGTATTAAACAGTAACTATTTAAAGATACGACGTTTCCGCTTATAACAATAATTCAATAATGGGTTTTAGTCAATTTAAAAGTGGTAAGAAAAGGTAAATTGATTTTAAACAACAGTTATAAATTTAACATTTAAAATAGTATTAAATATAACAATGTATTTTTTTAAATTACGGGAGGATAGCTCGCACTCAGAGGCTGGCTGTGTGAACAGATGTCAATACAAAAAGTTTAAGGACCACTGAGTTAGACCATTTACATTTCGGTAAAAAAAAAAAAAAAAAAAAAGATAGTGAGATTCCCTCCTCATAGAATAGGTGAATCAACTTTGGTGGATAGCTGAAGTGTCTTTTTTTCAGTGTCTGTAGATAAAACCAATGAATACAATGCCTTATAACAGCCCTTTTATGATTGTCAGAACTCATCCTAACAAACTGGTGAAGGAAATGTACATCATGTTGTACAGTTATGGTAATATCATTAATTGTTATATTTTTCTGCTAAAGTAAAAACAATGCATTCAAAGTTTCAAATCATTTAAATCCTAATTCTACATGTGGCTCTAAATGCAGAAATTTTTATTGTAAAAATATTTTTGAGAGAAATTCATTGAAATTCTTAAATCCTCCTTCCAAAGTGTCCCTATGCTACAGTGATAGTTGCAACGACAGAAAAATATTTTTTGTTATATTTTTGTATGCAAGAATCAGTCTGGGATGTAAAAAGCTCTTATTGAATCTTTTTGAAAGGGCTCCTCATCTTATATATCAGATCAAAGATGAATGGTATAACCTTTTCCCTATGGCACAATGTGGTAAGATTTGACAAATGAAATGGAAAAAGGTAACTGCTGTCATCAAAGAATGTGTATCAGGTATAGTTATGTCATAATATAACAATTTATGCCAGTCACCTTCCCAGGGTGGAATGTAGAATTTGTCACCTAACTTGAGAGGAACCACAATTTTAAAAGGACTGTGATAAAGGAAACCAAGATCTTCAGCCGAGCTTTGTCTACTTTATCCTTAAGGAACATAATCAGTAGACAAACTCTTTTGGAAGACAAAAATATTGTTAGTTAATTTAGAAATAATGTTTTGAAAATAAAAAGTATACATAGAGGGTTTAGGTACTACTTAGGCAGTAACGCTAGGATATTTATCATTTCTAAAAGCTTAGTAGGGTTGCAAGAATTATGCATTTATACGGAATAAGAATATCCAGCAACACTAGACTGGATTTTTAAAAAGTTATAAGATAACCTCTAATTTGAAAAAAAAATAAAAATATAAAAGTCCTCTACTAGCAAGTTACCAATGACTGAAGAATGTTTTGCACTTTTATTTGAAGCATCTGGTTTAGGTAACTCTCGGAGGTTGACCAATTGCTCAATTGTATATTGCAATTCCTGTATTGCTATGTATTACTGGCTAACAACCAGAGTTAAATTTAGGCTCATGTGTTAGACTCAGAAAACTTATCCATGCTTACCTGAATATTTCCTCTCTTTTAATATTAAGGACCACATTACAAAAGGTTTTTCAGACAGTCTGCAAGCATGGAGGGCAGAACCAGACCAGTCGGTCACAGGTAACATGGGAATGCCACAATCCCTGAAGATCCCAGCAGCTGAGACAATTTCTACAATCATAATTCCATTTCTACTTTAATAAATTACTTTGAGGAAGAAGCATTACAATTGCTTCTACTGCCGAGTACTAGAAGAAAGAAAATTTTTTCACATAAACACACTGATAGATCTTCCTATTAATCATGTCATGGTCTACAGATCCATTACAATGGGGTTTTCACAGCATCTGCCACTAGGGTAGGAATTAGGATTACCCTTTAATATGGACCTCCAAATGAGGTCCATATTATATATCCCTCTATCTTTTCCTAAGTCCACTGAGACTTTGAGAAGATGTCTGCCAAAAATTGGTATGGTTAAAGAATGGATGACTAATATGTACATTTTTGGAGAATTTATGTATTGGTGGTCATGTAGTTGCCTGTCAATGTAGGAGGCATGCCTACTGTGCCTGAGGGCGTCAGTGCTCACAAGGACTAGACTTTGATGCTTCAGAGAAGACTATTTCTTGAGTTTACTTTGAAAATGAATGACATGATGGCTGTAGGGACTACTTGTCTGAATTCACAGTACAGTACTGGGTCTCATCAGAGAAAGCTCTGAACTTCAAAACTGGTTTTACTGGAGATAAGAGTTATTGGGAAATCTATGTTAATGGACAAGAAACACAGTGATGCCTCCTGCATAGGTTCAGTCTGGATAGTACTAGCAGGAGTAGGATAGGTTTCAAGGCTGTGCTCTATGAACTTCTGGATCTGAAATAAAAGTTTTTGCCCTACTGAAGCATTTAAGGTTGTACAAAATTTCCTTTTGCTAAAGCTTACTGGTAACAATATATTACAGAGATTTGATCTGTTTGCTTAGGAAGTCTTATATATCAACATTAAGATCCTCATAGTGGAACTCAAGATTATGTTACACTTATTTAGTGTGGCTGTTAAAAATGGACTTAGCATTAGTCAGCAGAGTAAGTTTTACTGGTTGACTTCTTGTTCTGGTCCTTGAGAGTGATCATCACTTCATCCAAGGTATCGATTTTGAACCTGTCTGATCATGGATGGAGGATTGTTTTTTGCAATAGCAGACCTCCTCTGTGAAACAGAGATCTGCAGATCCAGTGTTGGATTAGTCAGGCTAATATGGCTAGTCATAATATGCTCTTCAAACAGAAGGAAGAAACAGTATTATTGCTGCTCTCTTTCCTGTTTTTTGCATGGCCCCAACGAGCAATGGAAAAAGTGGGAAGGCAAATAGTGGAGACTTTTCCTCACTACCTAATCTCCTGGGTCTAGACACAGTGAGAAGCCATGAGGCACTTTGTTGCTGTTTCTGGATACAAAGAGAAACATCAGCCCGTCAATTTAATTTAAAACAAGAGGTGCAGGTTTCATTCTGTTTAATCCAACTTCTTCCATCTAAACCCTGGAAGGCCTCTTCTCCTTGTCTGGTAGTGCAGAGAGATAAGAAACTTTGCTCTACCCAGAGCAAGAGTTGCTTTTCCTCACTGAGGTTAGGTTAGACTAACAATTTTCTTCCTACTTTATTCATGAAACACCATCAGACATATTGACTGTCACAACCAGACCAAATATGCTACTCGTGGAAGAACCAGTGCTCCAAGACCACTCCAAGTCATTATGTTCCAGCTGATGGGTGCTGTGCTCTCCCACTTTGTGATACCTATTCTCTGGATTGAACTGGGACCTGAAAGAGCACCCTTCATTATCCCAACTTGCATCTGACATAAGGATTATTAGGCCCGGTACACTAGTGGATGGATCACTTCCATGTATTTGGTTTTTTGCCCTTATTTAAGGGAACAGAGAATACATAATGGGACTCTGACCACTGTCAATGAATATGCATGACATGCAGAGGGGACAATAAGAATTACTGGATAGGTTCTCTATGAACTATGATTCACTGAAGCAAATCTGGATGTGAGATCAGCATTCCCAACAGATTCCAGTAAGATCAGGTTTTGTTTTTTGTTTTGTTTTCTGTATCAGCACTTGTTTTTGATGATGGCCATTTTCAACTTCTGCTAACATTCTTCTCAGATTAAACCTTGTACCTGATAACATTTCTCCTTGGATCAGCCTGTGGTTGACTTTCCGGGCACTAAATGCCACTTGTTTATCATGAATCCAAGATACTCCAGAAAGAGCATCACTCTGTGTACTTGTTTCTGCTTTCTCATTGTACACAGCTGTGATCAGAAAAATTGTTCAGAAAGAGATCAAATGACATTTCCTTCTTCCTTACTGCTAATATTAATACTACCACAATCCTGCAAGACACACTGGGAGCACTTGTCAGAACAAACTGTAATGACTAAAGTTGAGGGAGAACAACTCCCATCCATATGCAAAATGGAAGAATTGTCAGATGGTAACACAGGAATGCGAAGATAAATCATCTTTAGGATTTCATTCAGATGTTTCAGACTGAATGCTTCTCCATTTGTTCCCAATTGTCTATGACTAGAAATAGGAGGGGGAATGAGCTGCATTACCCTGATTTGAAATAAATGATGGGTGTGTTGGCATTTCCATGAGTTACCTGATATTGGGAATGAGACGCGTTGTTCCTGCGATTTTTATACAGCTTCATAGATTAACCCCTCTAGACAAAGTCAATAACCGCATTTTGACCAAAGCTTCAGGTAGCTCATTTGCTCCCAAACTGAAAGAATTTGGCACCAATCAGGGGTCTCAACCTAGAGTAGTATAGGCAGGAGTGGGTGGGTGAGGTTCTGTGGCCTGCATTGTGCAGGAGGTCAGACTAGATGATTGTACTGGTCCCTTCTGACCTTAGAGTCTATGGCTATGTCTACACTTACTAAAATTAGTTCGAATTAGTTTGAACTAACTAATTTGAACTAATTTTAGTTAGTTCCAATTAACTTAATTCAAACTAGAAAAAATTAGTTCAAACTAAGCAAGAGCCATTCACTTGCTTAGTTCGAATTAGCAATTTGTATTGAATTCAATGGGCCAGTTAGTTCGAACTAAGCAATTAGTTCAAACTAACATGGTCACATTGGTTAATTCGAACCAACTAGTTCGAATTAACCCTTAGTTCGAATAGCCTATTCGAATTTATTAGTTTGAATTAAGGAAGCCCTTAATTCGAACTAATTAAAGCCTAGTGTAGACATGGCTTTAGTTAGTTCGAATTAAGCTTCCTTAATTCAAACTATCTTGCCAGTGTAGACATAGCCTATGAGTCTAAATCATGCAGATAGCTTAGGGCAACTGAGGGCAGCTACTAAATTTGTCTCAGCACCACAGACTTGTTCTGGTTACCAACTACTCCAAAGTATCTCAAGTGCTAGCAATGTCTCTCTGGCGTCAAAGAAGCTAGGCTTAACGTCTCTGTTTCTCCTCATAGATTCTTTTTGAGTCTTTTAGAAAGGTGATACCTTGGTGCTCACAGATGGAGTCCTGAGTCTCTGCCCATTTCTACTCTATGCGGTGCACATGGGTCAGATGGGTCGGCATGTCCCATGGAGGCCCAAGCCTGGGATAGGAGTAGGAATCCCTGTGGAGTGTGGCTGTTATAAAGATCACAGCAAGGGGAGGAAGCTGGGCCAACAGGGCTCTTACTTCACTCTTTGGCCCTTGTGGTGCCTGTGACCTGCGGGAGGGCAGTTGGAGAACCTGAGCTCTGCAGTCAGAGGGCTGCTGCTGATGCAGAATATTGGGACTTGTCATGACCCTCTAAGTGATGCATTGCCCTTCTGGTACCATTCCCCTCCTGGAGGTCATTATGGTAGGCTGGATGGAACTGCTTGTCTTAGAACCAGTTTTCCCAATCCTACCTGCCTCCTTTATTGTCTGTGTGTGAGCGTGAGGAGGGGAGACAGAGATACAGAGACTCCACCTGGTGTAGACTGCTGAGATCGTGAACCTGCATCTTGTGCAGCAGAATCAGCGTCTCCAATCCTGCATAGCTACTTCCTGTCCCGGCTACTATCCAGGGCTACTTCAGCATTCCCCTGCTCGGAGTGACTGACAGATCTTTTTGATACTCATGTGGCCCATCACCTTTAGAAGTACCACCCAGACCTCTGTCAATTGAATAACTCATAGCAGTACTAGGGTGACATGTACCAACACTGGAGGGGAATGGGACACACTCTGCCAGTGGGTGTCACAGGTTATTTGGCTGATCACACAGGATTAGTGAGACTCGGGAATCTTGGGCTCCATTCCAGGCTCTGAAAGGGAGTATGCTCTATTGAACACAGACTATGCTGCCTATTTCCCCGAAGCCTGTCTCCTTGTCCCTGCTCTGGTGCTGCTTCCTCACCAGCTCCTTGTCCTGGCCCCATTCTCTTTGCCTATCTAATCCCAGTCTCCACTCTGTAGGGCTTCAAATATGTCACCAGCCATTGGTTGAAATTTCCCCCCAAAAATTCAGCCTGAGGCACCCTCCCATAATAGAAAATTTCACTTCACACTGTTAACATTTGGCAAAGTTAGAGGCAACTGAAAATAGCATCTTATCAAGGGACTTATCAGGTAACCTTAATGATAGGGAGACCAGGTGTGTGAAGTAGTGTTTTATTGGACCACCAGATGAGGGAGACAAGCTATTGACCTTACAAAGAGCTCTTCTTTAGGTTTCAGTAACATTGCATAAAATATTAATACAACCTTAGTAATAGACTGTACTACCAGCTCTGCGCATGATATTTTAATGTTGATTATTTTCTTAGGTAAATTTCTAAATTAAAAGATATTTAAAAATCAGAGGACATTTTTCAATATTTCAAGGCAGGACAGGTTTCATTTCTAGCTCAAAATGAATCAAAATGTCATAAGAAAATTAGTTACTGACATTACGAATGTACAATAAAGAGTACAAAACAGACTTTCTGATGAAAAATGATATCTTTGTAAAGGGTACATTTCAGATTTTGTCTGGAACATTTTTTTGCACTTCCTTAGCACTCAAATAATGCATTCAAATGACTTTGCTGGTTAATCAAAGTCCTTTCTAGAGGTAACAATATTCTTGCATGGGATGGCAACTTGAAAAGAAAAGAAAAATGGTTTGGCACTGCCATATCCTCAGAGTTAAAGACCCCAGCAGGAATGAGTCTGAAGTGTGCCTCAAGGCCACCAGAAAGTCTGATTTCTATTTGAAATGACAAATATCAGTCCCTGAGCAAACCTAACCCTTACTGAAGACACGATGTTTTTACTTTCTGTTAGATCTAGCTTCTTCTTACACAGCCTCTGAATGAAGTCTGCAGAAGGACTGCTGTTATCAGGAACCATTCTGGATTTCAAAAATTTTGTTGACCCAAACACGTGAAATGAGGCAAAACAAGCAAACAGAAGAGCTGAATGCTTCGTACCTTATGCCTTGAAAGAGGTAATTCTAGGCAGCTAAAAATGTGAAATCTGGCACAACACAGAATGGCTCGCTGTATAGACAAAAGATTTCTATGTGAGAACAGAGGAAAGGGCAATTTTTGGAAACATTAACAAGAACAAACATCTGATAACTTAGTATATAGGGAGAAGTGTCAAACATTATCCTGACACTATAGACTTGGATATGGGAAAATTATAGGAGCTATCAATGAATAGCAAAGGAGAGAAATTCAGAAAGGGCAGGCTCCAGTCTGAGCCAAAATATCTATTTTTAGCCCCCTAGCCCAAGTCCCTTGAGCCCAGTCAATTGAACCAGGCAGTGAGACTCAGTGCTACAAATTTTTCTTTACAGTATAAATGTACCCGAAGAGGGTGGAATTGTGACAGGAAAGAGGACCAATAAAATCAGGATTTGACCCCGTTTCTATAGCAAGGTAAAGACATCCTGCACTGTGTTAGTGCTCAGAACTCTTATGTGGAAGTGGAATGGGGCACCTCGTCAGCTAGACAGTTTGGATACTACTCAGCAGAGAAACGAGGATCAAGTTCCAACCGCTGTTAAAGCTCCTAAATCATCAAACCAGCCAATCAAAAAAGCAATTGTGAATAGAGCTGGGTGTTCCTAAAATGCACTTCTTGCAAAATAAAGGAAAAATGTAAGAAATGTAAAGCTACTGCACAGACTTTTAAATCCTTTCTTTAAACCAGCTTCTCCCAGGAATTTTTCGATATTTCTTCCTCTCACTAATAATCTCTTTTCCTTGAACTGTTAGCCCAAGACTTGTCTATATTAAACTGTGACCCTACACTTGGATCAGCACAGACAGACTCTTATACTCATGTAGAGCCTGATGGGGGCTCTCTGCAGACCTGATTGCAGGACTGAGTTCTTAGACTGTCAGCTTTTTAAAGCATGGAATCTCATCCTCCACATGTATGAAATACTGTAACAACCGCAAAACAAGGTCTGTCATAATCACGGACTTTCGGACTCGATTAAATCCAAGGAAAATGCTGATCAGGCACTGAAAATGTAGGTTGGTGGTGGGGCTAATAGAATTGAGCATTACTCCTAAGCATTTACCTAATCTTTCCAGCTACAAGCTGGTCAACACAGTTTCTGTACTGCATTAACTACGTTGGTTCAGAAACAGAGTGAAAGTGGCACGACCTCCCTAGTGGACACAATGATACCAATACAAGGGCTCATCTACGCACACTAAGTTGTAGCGCTTTGACTGTGCCCATACAGCTAGAGATGCAATGCTCCCTATTGTGGATGCAGTTTTGCTGATATAAAAGTTCTCACACACAGGTACAGCCTATTCCCCCCCAAAATGGAAATAAGCTACACCCGGATAGCTACATCCATATTAGGGGGCTGTACCTCTTTGACGAAACTGGTATAACCAAAATAGTTAATTGGGACAAAAATGATGTCTACTCTAGGCCTAAGGAGGAGGTGAACAATTAAAGGGTAAATAAAAAACCCTAAAACCAGAGTTGGTAGGTCTATGTTTCATTGCTAAACATCATAAAAAATTGTATAAAGAGAGCTGATTTCAATGCTTTAGATTAGCATCATTATCAACCGCTCCCCAAATAACACAGGATCCTCAAGTGAAACTGTGGCAGGTTAATGATGAAAGTACTTTTCACTTGTGATTTTTCAGATGTTGACCAATTTTCTTAAAGCTTTATCGTTCATCTTTCAAAAGACAAAAACTGACAGAAATCCTAAAAGAATTAATTATTCAAGCAGGCATGTGTGATATCAGCTCTAATGTACATTT
The DNA here is from genome assembly GCA_007922175.1 of Pelusios castaneus. NCBI lineage: Eukaryota > Metazoa > Chordata > Testudines > Pelomedusidae > Pelusios > Pelusios castaneus. The sequence goes on along the minus strand of ML685849.1, from coordinate 5,942,718 downwards.
GTTAAAACAGTGGCAGAAAGTGTTACAACTGGAGCTTTCTAGTAAAAAGACTCCTCTGTTTGCCTAAATAAAATAGGTTGTTAAGACTGGTACTCACTGCACAGTGCCGATGGCTAAGCTTGGGCTAAACCCCATGACCAAAGAAACTATGCCAGCAATACCTTGTAAGAGTGCTTGCCAAGGAAAGTGTGCTATTAGCCAGGCTTGGCTCAAACAATTTGCTGCCCACAAAGCTACTTTAATGTACTGTCTCTATTGAAAAAAAAATCACAGTAATCCAACAATACATTGCGATACTTTCCCATCACTGCAGCAATTCCCACCACAGGCAACACTTTGTCTGCAACAAAGAAGCCTCACATTCTATGTCTGTAAAAAACCTTACCCTGACTAGTACTGTTTTTATGCCAAGAGGAACATCTGTGTGCTCAGAACAACACAAAACTGGCTTCCCCCCGATAAACAATAGCTTGTATGACCGCTTGGTAAGGAAATGCTTTTTCATTCCCTTCCTCTTCCTTTTAATTTTACTTATTCAAATTTTAAACAAGATTGAACAACTACATCTGGTACTATTGCTCCTAATACAGTGAAAAGGGTTAAAAGTTTATCCTGCATTACTAGTTTTAATCTGGATTTGTTTTTAGAATGAAAAATTGCTTTTGATGTTAAGCAAAAAGTCACCAAATAATTCAAACGTTCTTTTCCCTCTGTCAAAAGTTGTTACAGGATGAGAGTAAATCTCAGCCACAAAATACTGTACAACAGATAGTAAAACGTTTCTCCTGACTTGGATATTGGAGCAGGTCTTATTTGATGAACAACAAATTGTGAATTTTTTTTTTTAAAAGACAAAAATAATGGTCACACAAATAGTTCTGCTTGTCTGCATTTTGTGTCAACTACTTAGGATATATTTAGAGTGCAATAAAAGACCCACAAATAGGCCAGGTCAATTGATTTGGGGTTGCAGGGCTTGGCCTGTAGGGCTAAAAATAACAGTGTAGAGACACCTGAACCCAGGTTCTGAAACCCCTCAGGGTTCTCTGCCAGCCTGCACCCAAGCATCTGCACTGCAATTTTTTGAGTTGCAGCCTGAGCCCATCTTTCCATCTATGAGCTGGTCGACATACAGTTTCTGTATTGCTGTAACTGTAGAGTACCATCACAAAAAAAGCCCTGGTTTTCTTTGTAACCAATAAATTATAATAATCTGACAAATCTTTGCTCATGGTCTGAAGCTTGACATCGTTTCCTCTCTCACTTCAGAAGTAACTTCCCAATGGAAAGTCACATTATGCCACTGATTTTTAAATACAGCTTCTCATTAAAATTAATGGGGAGCCCAGCTCTATACTTCAGTCACAGGCTCTGAGCAAAGAATGAAAACACATCTTAGAAAAGGACAACCAGTAGGAGCTATTAAACTAAAATGCTGCCTCTTCCCATATTGAGTGTATCTCATTGACCAAACATAAAAAACAATCTTTTCTCCACCACTTCAGTGAAAATGGAGATGGGAAAGGCATAGTTTTGGTCTGGCATAATTCTAAATTACCAATTGCTTATCAGACTGATAATTGGATTACCCTCAGTGGGGGTACTTGCATGAATAAAGAAAGGTTTTGACACTCACTTTATAAAACGCATTACTGTTTCTGCTGTGAGTAAGTGCTACTTTAGTATGGTCCCCTTGGGGTCAAATAAATAAGTCTCATAGACTCCCAGAGGAACTACCAGCCCAAATGGGAAAAGAAAAAGAATAGAGCATAAGCTATGATCAATCTAGATAAAACACAATAAAATACTGTATGGAAATTAGGGAATTTAGTGGAGTCTGGTAATGCCTGATAGAAAAATGCTTCACCATATGCATTCAGTTACTTGGGTAGTATGGGTTATCCCTTCTGAATAAATATAGTTGTCTATAAAAACCTTGTATTTTAATCCTCATGTTACATTTCTGGGTGAAATTGATAAATTTTAATGTATGTTAAAATAAGATAAACAAGCATGAACGCAAGGTGGGTGGGTGGGTGGGTAGTATCCTCTCTGTTGCGTAAACAAGCCTGGGTCACACATAAGATAACAAGTACACATGATTTCCCAGAGAGCTTTACCTATATTCTTCTTCTTACACTTACTGACAAAATCCTCCGGTCAGCAAGGAGGCTGAACTGGGGCCAAAACTGACAGCCAGATGAAAGGGTGAATAGGCACTATGCTGTATTAGTTCAATGTATTTATTTGATAGTTACTATTAATTTAAGTTTTATTTATATATTTACTTTTTTATTGTCCACCTTCTTTATCCCTTCCCCCCACCCTTCCCAAGTTTTAGGTAAAGCTGATTCTCAGCAATCCGTTCCTCTGAATCCTTGCCAATCCTGCTGACTATTTCCTTAACCTCTCACCCAAAAGTAATCTCCACCCTTTACAATTATTTGCATTGCATTACTGTCACGGAGTTTTTACTGATGACAAATGGTTCCTACAGTCTCATTCAGTGAAGATGCCACCTCAGCTGCTGCTGCTGCCCCCTCCTGGAGGAACTGAAGATCTGATCATAAACCACCCCAAGTGTTGTCCCATTGGTAATAGGGTGAGTAAAGAGGATGCCATATAGCCAGTTGGCTGTACTCATTTCTTCGGCCACAGCTACTACATTGCTGTTATATGCTTGAAACCTGACATACAATGTGTATGCCAGTCTAGTTCATTAGAGAGACACGGTAGGTGAGGTAATATCTTTTATTGGACCAACTTCTATTGGTGAGAGAGAAAAGCTTTCCAACTACACAGAACTCTTCTTCAGGTGTGGGAAAGGTACTTGGAGTGTAAAGTGGAACAGATTGTTTAGCATAAGTCAGCATAAGTGTCAAACATGTGACCCACAGGCCAAACACAGCCCGTGAAGCTCTTCCATCTGGCCCGTGACTGTGCTCCATGGACCACAGGGAGAGTGAAGTCTTGCATACCCAGCTCTCCGCAATGCTATGAGAGTGTCAGGTCTCATGACCTCATGGAGCACTGGGTATGCAAGACTGTGCTCCAAGAGACCACACTCTTCCTAACACAGAGAGAGAGGTAACGTGGAGCACAGTTTCTCATACACATCACTCCGCAATGCCACGAGAGTGCTGTAGTATTTCAATTTATGGTATGCACAGCCCACTAGAAGTACATTTAAGTCAAATCTGGCCTGCCACAGCAAATGAGTTTGACGCCCATAGCATAAGTGGTTAACACATACTTTAAGAGTCCATTCAAGGTGAAGTGCCCTTTTAACACCTCTGCAGTCACAGGAAAAATATAGGGGTTTAGTGGGCTACAGATGCAAAGTTATGAATTCAAGCTACCAGGTTTGTCTTTTGTAAGTGTTGTGTAAGTTTCTTTTAAGGACACGATCTGAAAGGTCAGATATAGAGTGACCATTCTGCGAAAAATGTTCGCCCATGAGTGATATTTTTTGTGTGTCTTTTATAATTTTTCTGTGGGTGTTCATTCAAGAGTGTAATGATTGATTGCATCTGTATAATTATTATTGGGGCATCTAGTACAATGAATGAGGTACACCATATGTATGAATTATTACAACAAACTATAACCTTGTCTCTAATAACCTGGGATCAACACAGCTACAACAACTGTCTAGTGAATCCAGGGGATTCACCAACTCATCCAGATCAGTGTTCGTCTTCCTCCGTAGCGCAGGGCATGGCTCACCTACTGGTGAATTCTCTGTACCTTAAAGTCCTTAAATCATGATTTAAGGAGGTAAATAACTCAGTCATAGGTTGGTGGCCTATTGCTGGAGTGGGTGGGTGAGGTCTTGAGGCCTGCATTTTGCAGGAGGTCAGACTAGATGATCGTACTGGTCCCTTCTGACCTTAAAGTCCTTGAATCTATGAGTGTTTCTCAATTACGTGCTTCAGATCTGGGCAATGGGGCCCAGACAGTAGAGCTCAGGTTTCAGGAGCACAGTAATCTGGGAAGGTTGAGAACCATTGGTCTAGTCCATGATCAGCACTAAACTGCAACTGAGGGCTAGTCTTCACTGATGGCGGCAAATTGGTTGTGAAGACCCACTCAATCAATTGGGAAGTCGATCGATGAAGACCACTCCAGCAACTGGAGTAGCGCTGAAGGGCCCTCCCTTCAACTCAGCACAATGGACGTGCGGGGCATAGGTCAGTCGAAGGGACATACAGCAGTTATTTTAAGAAAGTTGCATATCTCCCTTCGAGTGCCGCTGAAAACAGTGGGCAGTGTAGACCTGGCTTGAGTCAATCACGCCGAATTGTGGGGTACTAGTGGGCTTGGAATTTGACAGGTACTATCACATCAAACGCATTTTTGTTGACATCAGATTTCCAAATCCTATTGCTGTATTAGGTTAGTACACCCGGACCTTCACATTTTTAGGTCCATGCAAGAAGTGATTAAAATGGGAAAGTGCTCCACCAGTGACAAAGAAACATGGACAGTGCTTCTGGTTAAGACTGACGACTACATCCACTGGGATGAATTTTTCTCGAGTCAAAAGCCCTCTTGCGGTCTCTGTCACTAGGTTTTCTTTTCTTCCTCAGTTGCCTAAATCAGCTTCTCTTTATCTATTGTTCTCATTCCCTTCTTACTCTTCCCTCTTCATTCTTTGCGAGTCTCCTTCCTCTCTAGTCACCTGTTTCTCACCAAGCACCATTTTTGCTACACTCCATTCTCCTTTCAATCCCCTATCTCCTTGTTACTCACCACCCAAGCACTTCTAGTATTAAGTCTTGTCTACAAGAGGCAAATTCTGTAAAAATATCCCAGTTACTGCCACAAGGTCAGCTGTATCTGCTTTCGCAATGTTGAGACACCAAGTGCACATCAGTTACAGGCATTCAAAGCAACATATCAGACCAACCCTAAGAAGTTTTAGATTACACTGTGTTTAAAACACTGGGAGCAACCCAAGTCCCTCTAAATTATGTCTGAATATTATCAATGCAAATGGAGGTGAGCTGATGATCACAATGGCGGATAATTTTTGCAAAAGTTTCATGTTTTAGGCAAGACCTTAATCATTAAGAGAAATGTGAGTGTCAGCTCTCAGAGACAGATGTTAATAAACATTCCCACGTGGAATGAAAATAATACTACTAGCCATTTGACATGGGACAACGTATCAAGATGCTCTGAGAGAATAGCAGCATGATGTCATCATACCAGGATTATGTTTATGCATCCAGGGTAGAACCTAAAATGAACCGTTTGTGTGCACAAAACAGTCTTTTTCTTCACAACACAACATCCTTAATCCATTTATTACAGTTCCTTTGTAATGCCCCCAAAACTATGAAATTAGTTCGAATTAACACGGCCACATTGGTTAATTCGAACTAGTTAGTTCGAATTAACCCTTTAGTTCAAAATACCCTATTCGAGCTTATTAGTTCAAATTAAGGAAGCCCTTAATTCAAACTAACTAAAGCCTAGTGTAGCCATGGTTTTAGTTAGTTTGAATTAAACCTCCTTAATTTGAACTAACTTGCCAGTGTAGACATAGCCAAAGTTATTGGAATACATACAAAAACTTAAATGGACTCATAAATGCTTACAACACAACAGAGCACATTTGCTACTTCACCCTTCCAACCCTCTCTTCAGTCCCTTCAACTCCCATTAATTTCCTCCTTGGCCACAGGGCTTCCTGCCTTATTGAAAAGAAATCACAGGCTGGACAGTTCTACTCCCTGTGCCTCGGATTTTCCCTACTGTACCACAGGTGCTGCATCTGGAGGAGCAGAGGGGTGTGGGGGCTGCCTGGAGCTCTGCACAGGAACTATGCCTTCACTAAGACTTTGGTGCACCCAGAGGTGAGATGGGGGAAAGGGAGACAGAGAGAACGAGGAGTAAAATATCTCCAAAGGGGCCTGAGAAAAACAGCTTGTGAGCATCTGCATTTCGGGATTGAAACTCTCCAGCCCCATTTGCTGCCCTCCCCCTGGATGAACTCTATGGCTTTGCCTATTTTAGGATATTAGACCAACGGTTTTCAAACTTTTTTCTTGGCACCCAGTTGAAAAAAAATAATTTATGTCTGCAGCCCCAAATTTGGCGGCGGCAGCAGAGGGCGCTGCAACCCAGTACCTGAGGGTCTGCGACCCTAGGTTTGAAAACCACTGTGCTCGAGTCAGTCAGCTGGGATGTAATTAATACCTTTTAAAATGATACTCAAAAAAAACCCCCAATTGTACTTACAGTAAATGGGTCAAATATGGTAAATATAGTCAATGGGTCCAATTGAAGTCTTGGCACCTCCACTACAATTTTAAATCCTAATCTAGACAAGACCTATGGTATTGCAGTAGAGAAGGTGCAAGAGACATTGCAAGTCCCTCAGTGAGCTGACTGCACTCTGAGTTTATCTAGATTAGGAAAACAGATCAGCTAACCTTCTGTCCAACCAGCTAATCTAGTTACTCTGGGGTTCACCTCCACCAGCAAAATGGAAGTAAAAGACGTTAACTCATTTCTACACTAAGAAAAAGGTAGCGGATGGGTCAGGGTTCTCCAACCTTTTTTTCTCAATCCAGTCAATCCTTTGGTACTCTACTGAAGAATCTGCCAGCCCCTTATCTCTGCTCCAAGACATCCCCCGCTGTTCTCTCCATTGTGCAGCTATATAAACAAACAATCTGCCACAAAGGATTTTTGCTTGTTTTAAGGAATAAAGGGGAGGGGATTTTTTTTTATAATGCTCACACCCATTAGCCAGTCATCAACAGCCACCAAACGCAGGGAGAGCTGACATACATGAAGATCAAGACACAGAAAAGTAACCGCGAAGAAACAGGCTTGTCTACACAGGAAAGTTATAAAGCGAAGGCATGATTTAGGTCTGGTCTATACTAAAAAATCAGATTTTTTGTTGAAAAATAGTGGAGGTGTACAGACTTCAATGCTCCTCCCACCAATGTAACTCCCCTGCTATGCCGACATAATAAAACCACCTCAACAAGAGGCTTATGGTAGTTTAGTTAGTGCAACTCAGTGTCACTGTAGACCCTGCATCCCTTAACTCAGCTCTGGGGCTTTCAAGAAAGATCCCACTAGAGTTGAGCAGCTGGTTTCTGCACCTGGCTAGAAATGGGGTAAGAATCCTGGATGGATGGCTGGTCTCCACTCCCAGTGGCTCCTGGGCTACCCTGTGTGTGTGTGTGGGGGGGGTCCCACTGGGAGCTCAGGAGCCTGTAGGACTCCCAGCGGGGGGCTAAGAGACTGGATCTTACACTAATACACTGGCTTATACTATACTAATATATTAGTATAGTATATACTATATATTCACCAATAGTGTAGTCTTACACTAATAGACTGGCTTATACTATTACACTGTTATAACCTTCCTTGTGCTAAGCTGAGTGTTTATAAAGCTTCTTAATGAGACTTTGATCCCCAAGCCCTTTAACACTTACCAATCCTTAACCTGAGGGCGGGGCTATTCAGAGAGAACCGGAGTTTAAAAAGCCCACCCCTAAGTGACCGCAATCAAAAGAATTAGCTAATAAGAGGGGAGTTTTGCAAGGGAGTTTTGGGGGGGAGGGAGAGTCTGTGCAGTGGGAAGAGGTAGATATACTTTATTAACCCTCTGTAAACTGGAGACAATAGCCCCCACCCGATAAAAACGAAACAAATGAAGAAAGCTGCAGGAGTAAGAGAATGTAGGCAGAAGTCCAGTAACAATGTACAGTCTATCCAGTTTATTACACAACATGTATGATTACCTGCCCTTTAGGCGGGTGGCCTATGTGGCAATTTGATGCACATTACTCTTGCTTCTCAGAGACTGCATATGGGTTTTGGAGACAAGGGTAGTTGAACTGGAGGAGCTAAAGGACACAGATGAGACTCTCTAGGACACAGTATGAATGGTCCCACACCCGATACGACAGCCTCTGTACTAGGGACATAAAAGATTAACCATTTAAATGGTAAATCAGCTGTTCAAACATTTTAAACAATCGACTGCTGTTTAAACTGGGGAGAAGAGGACCGGCAGCTGGGCTGGCTCCCCCCAAGCAGGAGTAGCTGGGCAGCTCTCGCTCATGGCAAAGCACAGAGCCCAGCAGGGGAGCCGCAGCTGGGCTCAGCTTAGTTACCCATGAGTGAGAACTGCTCAGCTACTGCGTGTGGGGGAGCTGCAGAGAGGCAGCTCCCACTTGGTGGTGAGGAGACAAGTCCAGCATGGCTCCACCCCAGCACCTAACTATTTACATTTTTAAATGGATTTTTAAACAAACTAACTTTTACATCCCAACTCTGAACTGTTGAGGAGGATGAAAGTCTCAGAGATGGGGAACAACAAACTGGAATGGAGGGAATGACCCCATAGCTGGAACCTTCCTTCCAGATGATGTCATGATACCCTCATGCACTGAGGACACTGCTCCAGCAGAGAGAACTCCGGTGATTAAGAAAAGACAGGTAATACTGATGGGGAAATCAATCATTAGAAACACAGATAGCTGCGTTTGTGATGACTGGGGAAACTGTATGATGACTTGCCTGCTTGGTGTAGGTCACACTAGTGGAGGAGTGGCACTATATCTGAAAGAAAGAAAGAAAGAAAGAAAGAAAGAAAGAAAGAAAGAAAGAAAGAAAGAAAGAAAAATCATCTTAAATGAACCAAACTGTGCCATGGAATCTGTTGAATGTAATTCCATGCCTGAATAACCAGAATAAAACAGTAGGGATGTACTACCAACCACCTGACCAGAAGAGTGATAGTGACTGAAATGCTCAGGGAGATTTGAGAGTAAACTCAATAATAATAGGGCATTTCAACTAGCCTCACATTTGACTGGGTATACGTCACCTCAAGACGGGATGCAGAGATAAAATTTCTTGATACCTTAAACGACTGCTTCTGGATCAGCTAGTCCTGGAATCCACGAGGAGCAATTCTTGATTTTGCCCTAAATGGAGCACAGGACCTGGTGCAAGAGATGCATATAGCTGAACTGCTTGTCTATAGTGACTATAACATAATAAAAAAATTAACATCTCTGTGCGATGGAGACCTGAAGCAGCCCACTACGAAAAGATTTAATTTCAGAAAGAGGTACTATACAAAACTGAGGAAGTTAGTTAAACAGAAATTAAAAGGTACGGTACCAAAAGTTGAAATCCCTACAAGCTGCATGGAAACATTTAAAGACGCCATAATAGAGGCTCAGTTTAAATGTATACCCCAAATTAAAAAAAACATAGTAAGAGGACCAAAAAAGTACCACCATGACTAAACAACAAAGTAAAAGAAGCAGTTAGCGGCAAAAAGGCATCCTTTAAAAAGTGGAAATGAAATCCTACTGAGGAAAGTAAAAAGAAGCATAAACTTTGGCAAGTGAAGTATAAAAACATAATAAGAAAGGCCGAAAAGGAATTTGAAGAACAGCTGGCCAAAGACCCAAAAGGAAACAGCAAAATAATTTTTCTAGTACATCAGAAGCAGGAAGGCTGCTAAACCACCACGGGGGCCCACTGGACAATCGAAATGCTAAAGAAGCACTCAAGGAAGATATGGCTATTGCAGAGAAACAAAATTAATTCTTTGCATCGGTCTTCACAGCTGAGGATCTGAGGAAGATTCCTAAACCTTAGCCATTCTTTTCAGGTGACAAATCAGGAACTGTCTCAGACTGAAGTATCATTGGTGGTGGTTTTTGGAACAAATTGATAAATTAAACCAAGAATAAGTCACCAGGACCAGATGGTATCTACCCAAGAGCTCGGAAGGAACTCAAATGTGAAATTACAGAACTATTAACTATGGTATATAACCTATCAGTAAACTCAGCTTCAGTACCAGATGACTGAAGTACAGCTAATGTGACACAATTTTTTTAAAAAGCTCCAGAGATGATCCCAGCAATTACAGGCCAGAAAGCCTAACTTCAGTAGCAGGGTAAACTGGCAGAAACTGGAGTCCAGAACAGAATGATTAGACACATAGATGACTATGATTTGTTGCAGAAGAGTCAACACATTTTTTTTTTTATTTTTTTTTTGGTAAAAGAAAATCATGCCTCACCAAATTCTATTAAATTTATACATTAATTCCACTAAAATTCATTAAGGGGAGTCAACAAACATGTGAACAAGAGTGATCCAGCAGATAGAGCGTACTTAGATTTTCAGAAAGCCTTTGAAAAGGTGCCTCACCAAAGGCTCACAAGCAAACTAAGTGGTCATGGAATAAGAGGGAAAGTAGTGTGTATACGAGCACTATTTTGTCCACATAACTCTCTAGTGCAGACCAGTCCTAAGTCAGAAAAATATTACATTGCCTTTTTATAAATCCATGGTACACCACACATTTTGAATACTGCGTGCAGAGCTGGTCACCCCCATCTCAAAAAATATACATCAGAATTGGAAAAGATCCAGAAAATAGCAACTAAAATGCGTCTGTGTGAGGAGAGATTAATAAGACTGGGACTTTTCAGTTGGAAAAGAGAAGACTCAGAGGGAACATGATAGCAGTCTATAAAATCATGACTGGTGTGAAGAAAGTAAATAAGGAAGTGTTACATTAGCCCTATTATGAGAAGGGCAACAAAAGTTATTAGGGATATAGAAAAGCTTCCATATAAGGAAGGAATAAAAAGACTGGAACTGTTCAGCTTAGAAAAGAAATGACTATGGGGGGGATATAATACAGGTCTATAAAATCAGGAATGGTATGGAAAAAGTGAGTAAGAAACTGTTATTTAATCTGTTACCTAACATAAGAACTAGGGGTCACCAAATGAAATTATTAGGTAGCAGGTTTAAAACAAGCAAAAGGAAGAATTTCTTCACACAACACACAGTCAACCTGAGGAACTCCTTGCCAGAAGATATTGTGAAGGCCAAAAGTATAACGGGGTTCAAAAAGAACTAGATTAAGTTCATGGAGGACAGATCCATCCTGGCTAATAATCATTAATAGGCAGGAAGACTGGATATTAGCTTAGATGGACTATTGGTCTGACTCAGTATGGCTATTCTTATGTTCCTAAGTTCCAATATGAGTGCCTTTTTTCAATTTATTTTATGATGTTTGGGAAGCTGTTTAAGCTAAAACAAAAAAGCTGTTGTTTTACCAGAATAAGAGTGCCTACCCAAGAGTCTAGGCCAGTAACTGTACAAGTAAAACTTTTCAGTTTGGACAAGACCATAGAGAACTGAAGCTTCTGCCTGAGGATGAAGATGCGGAGAGGAGGCATCACAAAAAGTTAGATGGAATCTAGAGGGAACCAGTGTGATGGGAAATAGAATAAATGCCAACAGGCTTCTTGGATAATTAGATGGGAAGAGCTCTTCGCTAAAGGGATCACAACCAGCAGAGGAATTGTGATTAGTTCCTCTACAACCGAAAGGATATCTGAAACAGAGCATGCTACTAGTAAAATCAGCTCTTCACTTAAATCTTGTCCCTGCATTGCAGTTTTAGCAGTGTTAACGAAGTAAACAATTGTCTCCCAAATAAATTATAATTTAACATGCTCATTAGAAAGGAGTTTTAAAATTCCCTGGGTTCAGCATTTGCAATTGTATCTGTGAGCAAAAAATGTGAATAAAATAGACTTCAAAATTTCATCTGTATGTTTTGCTTCAGAAGCGTCTATCGCCATCGCTCAGGAACTGTGTAGTTACTGCCCTCACCCATCATCTGGTGGAGTACGGTGAGTCACAGTGAATCACCATAACAAAATCCTATATTCATTTGCAAGCAAAACTAATTGTACACAGTATATTTTTTCCTCCATCTCAGAAGGTGTCTTGCAGCTTTCCCACAGTATCAAATTGCTGGTGTGCGTACACACACAGAGTGCTAGGTGATAATTCATTCCAATTTAAACTACTTTTTCAAACAAACCTCTCCAAACAATGCATTATCTACATTTTAAATGGTGGGTGAAATTCTACCATCCCTCTCAATAAAAAAGGACAGGGAGGTTTATTGTACTCCATAAAGAATTGGAGAAAAGTATTGACAGTACCAGCAATCTATAATACCCTGGGGGTGGAAAGAATTGTTCAGAAACTTTTCTCACACACACAGAAAAGGAAATAAGTACATACAAGCTTGATTTTTTCCAGTGATGTACCAGGGCCATAAAAATATGTTAAACACTGGACAACAGAGCTAAATAAGCATTTTTAAAAGGACAAATGTGTCTGTAACACACAAGAAAAGCTTTAAAACATGATCATTGGTGTCAGTCGTTCTGACAGTAAAGGTAAGTAAGTGAATGTAAGAATAAAACTAGGCATTCAGATGCCCAGATGTGTTCAAGGAGGTAAAGTTAAGTTTCCCTTAAGGAGAAAGAGGGTGGCTAGGTGATAAAAAGACCCATCTAGACCAGGAAAGGATTTGCCAGAGGAAACTAGGTACAGTTTTATATTATTATTACTTATGTGTATTATTGTAGTGTGTAGGCGCTCTAGTCAGAGACCAGGACCCCACTGTGCTAACTGCTATACAAATACAGAGCATGATCTTCAATGCCTATTTGGCTAATTACCATTTCCAGAAAGTTTCATTAGTTAAGTAGTCTGTTAGGCATGGTTTTGTGGAAAGTTATTTTGGCTGAAGTGAAATTGTTTAATCATGTGATCTGTACACAATTAACTCAGAGAAAAGCTATTTCAGTTTAAATGTCACCATCTTATGCTCTTTTGAATTAAAACTACAGACATTTATCTTAAATGCTGGAATATATAATCAACTTTAGTTCCACAATGCATGGTAAATTGGTTTAGGATCCTCTCTGAGAGTAGCATATTAAAAAAACCCTGTTGTTTGCTAGCACCTTTAATATTAATAGAGGTATACCAACTCCTCAATAATGTAATTACAGGTCTGTGACAAAATGCATTAAGACCACAGGTGTAAAATTTGATGTCATTTGTTGTTTAGAAACTGTTAAAAGAAATACTCAGCTTTACTTTTTCTATGTAATCAACATACAAAACTAATACAAAATACAAGAGGAAATAATCAAGAGTGATAGCTCTGCTTAATCAACGGGGTGAGGGTGTGTGTGAAAACAGATGACAGAAGAACCACAAAAAGTTTACAGGCCAGCATCTAGTACAACGAGGCCCCAACTTTGGATGCCTCCTTACCACAACCACCACCAAATAAATGGGAGTTAACTACCTATCCTGCTCAGTTGCTTTTGAAAATCCCATTAGATGACTGGCTGCGTATCTAGTCAGCTAAGTCCCTTTGAAAAGCTGGCTTTAGTTGCATTTTCAAAAGAGGTCTGGGCACTTAGGAGCATGAAAGTGAACAGAAAATCCAAGGGACTTAGGTGCTTTTGAAATTTTTACTCTAGAACAAATGTCTTGGAATAATAATATATTTTTTCAACTAAAATCCCAATAACCTTGTCTGGCTATTTCAGCAGTTCATTTTCCAAAATTAACATTGCATTCAGTCTTTGAGAGCTCAATTCTGTGCCTTCCTACATAACTCCACATTCTTCATCAGAACTGTGGTCAGACCGTGACACCTCATGCCCAAACACCCTGGTTTTGAAAGTACAATTTGAGAATAAAATGGAGTCCATGCTCCATTGCCACAAAGGGCCCCAGATATGGAGATGGGAGGTGCTCCATTGCCACAAAGGGCCCCAGATATGGAGATGGGAGGTGCTAGTTTTCCATACACCAAGGACAAAAGATGTACCATCAACCTAGGTATTTTAGTTTAGATCAAAGAAAATGATAGCAAAAGAACAATGAGACTGAATACAATGCAGGTGGAAGATCCTCCTCCTCCTTGAAATGACTCTCAGCACTGTGCCCTCATTTCCCCCCAGCCCGAAACTAAGCAGATTGACTCTCCTCATTTAAAGTATACTGGAAAAATCTTATTACCACAGACACTTTAGCCACGTGTGGAAAGACAGGATTCCGGGAGTAAAGGCATCTATATCTTTGCAAATGACTTCTTCTTGTCCCTGCAGCAATCTATCACTACTCAGATTCACCAGCCAGTTTACCACAAAGGAGCAGCTGCTACGGTAACTTTATGGCTTCAGCAATGATCGAGTCCCCCTCCCTTAGGTCACTGGTTATCTTCCTCTTCTCCCAATGTTCTCACACTAGGCCCAATGACACAGAGGGCTGGATTTAGCCCAAAGATCTTATATCAGCATCTTGTTTATAGCTTTCTAGGCCGTAATTGCAATAATTCACTCCCAATCAAGGAAGAGCATTATTTTTAAAGAACACTCATTTATTTTGCTTGGGGGGTGGGGAGAAAATGATATAGGTAAGACCCTACCAAATTCATAGTCCATTTTGGTCAATTTCACGGCCAGGGCTTTTAAATTTAATCAATGTCATGTTTTCAGACCTTTGCAACTTAAAATTCATGGTGGTGTAACCATGGCAATCATGATCCAAAAGGGGGCCATGGGAGATGGGGAGTCCTAAAACTACTGTAGTAGGGGGTTGCCACACTGACAGCTGCAGAGCTTCTGGCAATCGGAGGAGGCTTCTGGAGGTGGCAATGGGTTTGATCTCCCCCGCAGCTGCCAGCACTCCAGCTACTAGCTCCTAGCTGCTCGTCCTGGTCAGGCTGGGCACGGACAGGACGCTCTTCAGTGAAGCCCAGACTCCTCCCTGGGTATCTCCCCCGGCTGCAAGAAATGCTGCAGTTGTGCTGTCTTTACAGTTGGATTCTGAAGGCAGCAGCCACAGAGCTTCGTGCAGCTGGAGGAGGTGCCCAGAGGTGGAGGTGGGTTTGATCTCCCCGGTGCTGCTGGACGCAGTCTGGCAGGTGGCTCCTAGCTGCTAGTTCCAGCTCTGAAGGCAACACAGCTATGAATCTTCCTGCAGCTGGAGATGCCCAGAGGTGGGTCTGATCTCTCCCCTGAGAGTGGCCATGCAGGGAAGAGGAACTCCTGTCCGTCCTGGTCGGGACTAGTCATTGAAGCTGGGGGCTCTGCCCCTCCAAGAGCTAGATTTCACAGCAGAAGTTTTATTTCACTGCCCAGGATGTGTTTTTCATGGCTGTGAATCTGGTAAGGCCTTAGTAATCAGCTAGCATTTGCATGGCAGAAACAACACATCCTTAACTCGGATATCGGAAACCTAGTTTACCTTAATAATGAAAAAGTTCTGAACAATTTCATAATATTTTATGACCATTAGTTTATATTGCAAAGTAAGCAATTTGACTGCCAAATAAATGTCCTGATACGTCCAACCACAACAGTCAACTAATCAAGGTAACTCTGGATCAAAAATCTATTAGGTGAAACTTCTGTGTCAAAGTGTCTTCACTTTGCCATATTAGTGATCAAATTTCTGTTCCCAGCACTGTCAGAAGTGACCACTTGCAATTCTCAATCACCTAACTTTGGGGAATGATATTTAACTTCCCCCCTGAGCTACAGGTAAGGCTCAGTAATAAGGACCATACTGTACAATGCATTGCTACCATCAGTCAGCAAGTGAACTGAGACTAGAAGACATGGTTTCTTCCTACCCAGCACTCCTTCTCCTAAGTTAAAGGAACATCTACCCCATCTGCAGCTCAAGCTGCATGAGACCAGACAGCATTCTCAGTAGAGATGAAGGTGAGTGGTACTAGTGCTCAGCAAGCTCCGATAGAGTGGAGCATGCTGAGTGCAGGTAGAAAATTCAAAGATTTTAGCTGTGAACCTCAACCAAACCTCTATTAAATACACGAAAATCGTCATTTTCAAAGACATGTAACTTGACTAATTCCAAATGAATTTTCAAGGGACCAACAGAAGGTTAGCTCTCTGACACCGGGGGTCTCCACCTGACAAATTTCAAGTCCCTACTTCAACATATGGAGGTATCAAAGCTTCTTAAAGAAAAGGGAATATTTTTTAACATTGGCAAAACTACCCGTATTTACCAACCTTAATTTCAGACATGGCTGAACCATTTTTGCAGAAACTTAAAATACACCAGCCTGCGGTAGCTTAGAAAATGTAATCCCGAATAGGCAATGGGTCTCAAAATTAGAAGCGACTAAAAACAGGAAAGTCTTAGGCAACACATGGGCATCACTACCAGCTCCACCAACATATAACTAATAAAAAAAATCACTGAAAAAAATCACCACAGCGGCACTGAAGTGCAAATGAACAATTACACCTTGCTATGGTTAGCTCTTTTGCACAGCAGAAATTGTACCAGTGATAAAAAAAACAAACCAACCAGTGATTCTTTGAATCTCCATCTAAAATATAATTGTGCAGAATAATTTCTCTTTCAGCCTGGAGTTTTAAAGATGCACATAAGATTTTAACAGTGTCAAAAAAATAGTTTTTTGTTTTTTTTTAAATTTCTGAATGAAAGAAAACCTTTTCACTTCCCTTCCTGGTAACTGAAGAAGTCTAAAGGGAGAACTGAAAATAGTTCCGAACTAAAGGACAAAAGAACCTCTTCTTAAATGTACTCCAGAAACTCTCAGCCCACATCAAAGAAACACACACCACATTCTTAGATGAAGTGTTTGTTTATGGTACTAGAAAAGCTTAGGGAGTGTAGGCTTCCTAATAACATGAAGGAAGCCACTTTCATCAATACCAAGATCCGCTCATGCTTTACTATTTACTCCTCAAACACCTTATTTATCCCATTAGGCCTGCATTAATGTTTGCAACCGATTAAAAAAGTGCATGGTGTTGTGTCACTGAAGCCTGATCTGCCCACTGACTGGCGTTATCAAGCAGAACAGACAACTACAATGGAATGCTAAATATCCTCTTGTGCGCTCTCTCTGTGCTGCTCTCCATTTTAAAGAAAACCTTGGTGTTCTTTGTAGAATTTTGCTACTTCATTCAACACTGTCCATGAAGTCTGAAGTAGCTTAGTGGTGTGCTTTGTGTCATTTATTGATGATGGCATGGCTTTTTGTGACACACAGCACTTTCAGGCTTTTCACTAATCCCCATTCTTCTTTCTTCTAAGCCTTATGTTACTTAAGAATTTGACAGGAAGAAGTTTCATATGGACAAGGCCTTCCACACACAATCTACTACTGGTGACCAGATCAAATACAGCAAAATGGAGCTTTCATCTGTCAAAGACTTAAACTGTAAGGCAAATGTTCATTCTTCTTCTACAAATAAGGGCAGAAATAAAAACTGCAAGTTCAAATGGGTTTGAGTCTTTCAAACCTGTTGAAGAACATTTAATAAACAGCCAGCGCGATACACGTGGAGACTACAAAAAGTGCAGGTGTCTGTCTTGTTTCCCTATTACTGGCAACTATATGAAAACTAGCCAGAATTCTAGGCTTTGCATGACATGAGGACATTAACTTTATAGTTAGCACAGGCATTACAAGTTATTGTAAGATTTTTAAAATTCAGTGTAAAACCTTGAAATAACTTCATTTTCCCCACATGGAACTAATTAGTATTTCTACAAGACTTTAGCCATTACCCTGTAATTATGTGTCACCCATTCTAAACTCATACATATGGAAAAAAAGCTCTGGGTGACTTTCAATATGCATAACTACTTCCACTAATTGTTTATACTTCCTAATTAAATCAAAGAGTTTCACAACCCTGTGTCCTCTAGATTGGAAGAAAAAAGGGCACCCCATTCCATTCTGGTCATTAATTTCCTCTATTTCAATTAGCTTTTCCTAAGAGCACACACTCTTCCTCCAGGAATAAGGACAGCTTAGTAGTTGTCTTCCTAACCAATGCCAGTTCTACATATTAATACACAACAGCAGCTGCTTGCCTGCCCACAGAGCTGACGGAAGAGACTTAGAGGCACAGACCAGTATCTAGTACTGGCACTGGCTGCGAAGACAGATGCATGCCTACTCTTCCAGCTGCAAGAAGAGTGCTAAGTATCAAAAGTTAGAAGAAAAACAAGGAGGGATTGGTTGAATCAGAGCAATCCTCATTTTTAATACCTAAAATAATGCCTGGATTTTCTCCCACGAAAGCTCATGCAATAAACAAACCTGTTCATCTTTAAAAGTGCCACAGGACTCTGTTGTTTTTTTTACTAAAAAGTACTTGAATGAGACACCTTCCTGGGTTCAGAAGGATGTTAATTCATACATTAAGCCAGTACGGAACCTGTACCACGGCTTGATGTTAAGGTGCTTTTCCTACTGGAGGTGCTGTCTGTGGAATGATACATAAAATGAAGGTCCTCACCACTTTTGGTAAATAAAGATCCAAAAGCTTTTTTCACATCACTAGTGCTGTGCATTCAGACATCCTGGCCAAATCCTATTCTATTTAATTTTCCCATGCGGTTTCAATCTGATATACAATTTGTCTTCACTTTGGGGCTTTACTTCAAACAGGCAACATAATAGGCAGCGAAGTGATATAGCTGAACACTAACACCAGCAACATTATTCCAGGAGTCGGAGGGGTTGGGATATGGTGGATATGAAGGCAAGGTAATCTGTTTTTTTTGTCAAGGTCCACATTTCTTAATCAAGGTATAGTCAAGGCCCAGACTTCAGCGAAAATAATACAAAATAATGATGATAATAAATAAATAAAATGATTTCACGGTCCATTCAAAGGTGTCTGGTGATCCAGATTTCCATATATTGAAAACCCTTTATCTGAAGGTTCTAATCAAGCTGATGATTTATGTGGATGGATATCAATTCTAGGTGATGGAATTTCGGTTTGCTTTTTTAAAAAGCTAGGAAATTCCACACAAAAACTCAGTTAGAAAAACAATATGGTTAACAAAATCAAACACGTAAAAGTTAGGAGATGCCAGAATTAAAGATGCCTGTGCAACCTTAACTGAGCCCCCACAAACATATGCCTTATGACATCACCTTTAATACATGATCACCCTATTTTTTTCACAAGATCCATGCTTCATTCAGTGCACAGAACAGACTTGCTCTAGGGGTCAATCAGGATTATACAGTGACAAAGGCTGTGGTCTGCAAAATCCCTACTTCATTTTTAAAAAAGATTGGAAGATATGTGGTGAATGAAGCAGAAGACTGGAGGAAGAGAAAGGGTGGTCTTCATGGTTAAGGTAGTTGAAAGCTTACCTGCATAACTGGATTCTTATCCATGCCACAGGAGTTCCTATTGGATGTTAGTCCAGTCACTTAAACCAGACTTTTCAGAGGTGGTCACTAATAGCATGTTCCTCATTTTTTGGCTGCCCAAACCTGGAGTCTGATTTGCAGAAGGGCTAAGCACTAACCGCTGCAACTGATGTCAACAGAAGCTGCAGTTTCAATATATGAAGCGCTACTGAATTCTAAACACTCTGGAAATTCAGGTCCTAAATGTTTCAAGTAGAGCACTCAATATTAGCAGAGCTTGATCTCTTTATGTTTCAGTTTCCCATCTGTAAAATGGGAATAAAATCCCCTTAAGTCACAGGGGTGTTGTGAAAATAAATGAATTGCTTGTGAAGCACTCAGACTGAACAGTGATGAATGCCACTGTAAAAGCCCACAAGGAAATAAGTGATTGTGTCTTCAGAGTAGGGTTTGCATAATGGGAAGTAAATAAGGCATGAAACCACACACACTGAAGATAAAACAAAATACTGAATAGCTGCTCATTAAGTGAGCAACATCCATCCTGTGCACTAAATGAGACCAGGGTCTTGTGGAAAAAACAGCAGGTGATCATGTAATTAAAGACCATATCATAATGCATAAGCAGGTGTCTGAAGTAAGGTTGTAAAAGCAACCGTGACTCTAGCATTTCCTAACTTCAGAGTGTTTCAGTTTGCAGCCTTAATAATCTTTTAATTAAAATTTTATGTTCAATAGGTATCCAGAAAAATCATTTCCGAGTTCTCTCTCAATTGTCCAACTCAGCAGACATACACTGTATGGTATACCTTAGAGAGCTAAATAGTGTGGCAATTAGTGATTAGTTCAGGATGGTATACACACCAAATAAACTCCTCTCTAGTCATATATTATGCAATAAGAGCCCAGAAAATATATTAATATCATCTTTCAGACGTGATATTGTAAATGACCAAATCACTTCATGCTCTTTTATACAACTCCTTTCCTATTTGCATATCTAAGGATGGTAACAAACTACAACTTACTTTTTGAATCTATAAAGCTCACTTATGCCTGAACATGACATCTAGGGCCCTGTGAAAGCCTTCAGTCTAAACTGAGAGGTCAATTGTAAATTAAGTGTCAGATTCACCACTATCCTTTGGCTGCTTTGTACTGGTCTAGGAAAGCAGCTTAGCCAGTGTGTTCTGGCTGCTTTGCACTGCTCTGGTGTACCAGTGAATCTGCTTTTGAAAGTTAATTTTTTTAAAATGCTGATTGAAAGTTGATAACTTTACATCTTCAAATCAATAGAAATAATCCACGGTAGCAGTTTTGGGGTTTATTGTTTAGTGAGACCACGGGATTTTAAATAATTAAAACAAAAAACAAAAACAACTTGTGCACAAAAGAGTACTCCATTCCCAACAGACCAACTATTAAATAATAATTAAAACAGACCCCCCCGCCCCCCGGCCCCAATGCTTTCGAAGGGGAAGGGCTATAATCTGATATTTTGACAAAATAATCCCTCCAAAATGTCTCCATATTTTTGGAGCCACTCAGTGTTTGAAAACTAAAGTAGCATGCTCGGAAAGTGATCAAAACTGCTTTGCACATAATTACTGTTCCCATTTTAGGCCGTTGTAAAACTGTAATTGTATGCAGCTAACTGTAAAGTCAAGTCACTGATCAGCAAAACAGCTCAGCAGGCTGCTGCCATAGACACTTACAGCTACTTGAGAAAAAAAATCAAGCATGCCACTTGGCTCCTCTCTCTTCTGTGGACCAGAAGTTTACTGTGAAGTCCCAAAGCAGATGACAGGATTATACCCAATGCTGACATCAAAGTCTAATACCCTGGAGATGTGCTATTGCTGGATGATGCCCTATTTCTGATGAGACATTAATATTCCTTAGCCTGCATTCCTCTCACAGATACTATTACTATGGATTAGCTGGCACTAATATAAATGTTAACAGCTGTATGTAAAATGTGGCTGAGTGCACTGCCATGCTTGGGGCCACCTACACACTATTTACTGTGCAGTATGTGTAATTCGTTCTACTGAAAAACACTCCCCTCCTTCAAAATACACTAAGATCTCATGGATAATACAGCCCAGGTAGAAAGAGCACACAATCCTCAACCACTAGTGACTGTTTGCACCAGCCAGATGTTATTCTCTATCAAAATTTTATATTGTCTCTCTAAATATGTATACATTTTACATAATACTATACATTTTAAGTTTAATGCATAGATATAAATACAGGTATATATACCCACAGTGAGTGCACTCTTCCAATCCAAATAAAATTAATTATTTTTCAAGCCCCATAAAATGAAATTCAAAATATCATACCAGAAGCTACAACAGTTTCTCTCACTGCTGCTGGAAGTGTTTTAAGTGCCAAAACTGAAGTACAAAGTAAACAAAACACTCAAGACACTCCTCACTATGGGCCCAATTAGGAATGAGCTCGAAATCATGGGTCAATATTTCCTACTCTAATTTTACTCACTCCTTAATCAAGTCAACACTCCCATTAAGTGGGAATACTTTACTGTTTGGCACAATACCAATACATTTCAATTTTATCCGCCTCCCAGTATATAAAGGCAAAATCAATTTCATTACCTGTAATTTTAAATTCCCTTATGTGGAAACACACACTGCTCTATTTGTCCAGTATTAATGAGCTTTCTGCCTCTGTTGCAGGCTTTGGAGGTTGACATGAGATCCCTGTTGTGATTTGGGCCCCAAATGCTGAATGCTGACTCCTCTTCCTGGGATGCTTAAGCCCTGTTGAGAGCCATCTCCTCAGCTATGCGAGTAAGAACTATATTAGATCTCAGCACCAGATATGAGATCCCTGTTGTGATTTGGGCCTCAAATGCTGAATCCTCTTCCTGGGATGCTTAAGCCCTGTTGAGAGCCGTCTCCTCAGCTATGTGAGTAAGAACTATATTAGATCTCAGCACTAGACATGAGATCCCTGTTGTAATTTTGGCCCCAAATGCTGAATGCTGACCCCTCTTCCTGGAGCCAATAGTGTGGAGGCTACTAAACAGCAGAATGGGGGAACTATGCAGTTCCCCTGAAACTCTGGCGAAGGATCCTCTTTTCTATCTGAACTGGAGGAAGAGGGAGAGAAAGGTAAAAGTAACTTTCTTGTAAAGGGACAACAGAGTCTTGTGGCACTTTTAAAGACTAACAGATTTATTAATCGCATGAGCTTTTGTGGGAGAAAAGTCTTTAAAAGTGCCACAAGACTCTGTTGTCTTTCTACAATAGACTAACACGGCTACCCCTTTGGAATTTTCTTGTAAAGGAGAGAGCCCTGGGGAATCTCCATTTGACCAGCATAGAGAAAGAAGACTGAACTAGCAGAGGAACACTCAAATATGCCAGCCAGACGAACCTGCACTGAGTTTGAGGGCAGGTGGGAATGATAGAATAAGGACCTTCCTTGTCATATTAGGTGAGAGAGAGACAGAGGGAATGCAAACCTGGGTGTTTTTGCCCCTCAATTTTATAGACTAGTCACTCATTTTCCTGAGGATATCGCTATATAAAGTTCATTCCACCCGTGAGCATTGGAGACATGGAATCACGTGGTGAAAGAGGTTCCCTGTTGTTGTTTGCAAAAATGCAGATCTGATCCCTTTCATTGCCCAAAGAATGGCCAATTGACAGGTGACTGACAATCAAGTTTGATGACACCTGGCTAGGAGCACCAGCCTGTCCTTTGTCTTTGAGAAACAGGTTTATCCCTTCCCCAGACTTGTGTGATAAACATAATGTAGTCATAATTTCAGTTTATGCTGGTAACTGTTAATGCACTTTTCATACGTACATCACACAAGAATATTACTAATCAGAGTGTTCGTTTTTAAATGATACCTCACAAGGTACAAAGTTTATTACAATAATGTATAGGGGTGCTTTCAGTCACACTCTCCTCTATTCATGCTCATAAAAGCCATATAACAGTGCATGACTTCCATTAGCTTTACACACTCACTTACCTATACTGATCAATCATTTGGAATGGTAAAAGATTTAAACTTCCATTTTTAATTCAGAAGTATTTGTTGCTATGCCAAGAACTTCAGAGGATATGTGCTTACCACATTCCATTAAATGAGAAATTAGAGAGTAACAACAGCGAATAAATTGCTCAGTTTAAGCTATGCTTCTGCACAAATATCAAAAAAAAAGAAAAAAAGAGTGGTGTTCCGTTTGGATCCTCCAGTAGAATATAGAAAAAACAAGAGTGTGATCAGCCTTTGAGGAACACATACAAAAATCAAGTTTCAATGGTTGTGCATCATTCTTCAGTTTATGACCAAGTACACAGATTATGGAAAGTGAATATGTTGTTTAATCCATTTGTCATAAAAGCCCTCTGCAAGTCTTTGCTTACTTGAAGGAACAATGGTTTTGGAGTTAAAATACAAAAATAATAATACAATGATGGTTTTTTTTTTACTCCTAGTTCTGCCACATACTTTGTCAATTTGGTTACCAGCAATCTCTGTGCCTCAGTTTCCTATAATTGGGAGTGTGATGGGGTGTCCATCCCACACTTGCCCTTACAGAGTTAATGGAGGCCAGATGGGCCAATTGTTCTATTAGGCTAAAAGCTAAGAGGAAAGCCCTAATTAGGGGAAGCTCACCTGTGTGGGAACAGACAGGGCTTCTATAAAGCGAGGGAGTTCATAGCACGAAGGAGGCTGCAAAGAGGCAGTCTTCTGTCACTAACTAGGAAGAGGGAGAAGTATTTGGAGGCTGCAGAGATAAGTTGCCTGAAATTACTCCCTGGGAGGAGGGAGTAAAGACACTGGAAAACCCGGAGGAGTAGGGAGGGCCAGGAGGCATGGAAACAGCGCAGCCACTGCAGGAATGGCCCTGTGAGGCAGTGAAAAGAAAGACTGCTTTAGGGCTTGTACACACTACAGCTTTACCACGCGATAAGGCTGGGAGCGGACACACTACAATGTTGCTTGTTGTGCGGCAACAGCCCTCTTGCCATGCAACATGTAAACCACATAAACAAGCGTGGTTAGGCTTACCACGGAACAGCTGTTCCACAGTAGAACCAGAGTGTATGCTCTTTTCGCAATTGACAGCCTCCGGAAATGTCCCAATCAAGGCCACTCTGGGACATCAGAGCTGTCATACTTGTCAATTTCACTGCTATAGCAGAGCAGTGAAATTGACAAGTAGCGGAGCTCCTGCCACAGGAGTTCCACTGCTGCAGGAGCCACCAGGAACCCTGGTGGCTCCTGGAGACTGGCCACCCAGGCTGGTGGCTCCCGAGTGGGAGCCCCCAAGCCTGGGTGGCAGGCAGCTCGGCTCAAGTCGCCCATGCTTGAGGCTCCCGCTTGGGAGCCTCAAGCATGGGTGGCTTCAGCCCCACTGCCTGCCACCCAGGCAGTCAGCGGTGCTGAAGTCCGGGAACCGCCTGCCTGGGGTGGGGGCTCCAGCTGCTGAGAGTGCGGCCCTGTGGAAGCAGGGCTCAAGCCACCAGTGGTTTCGAAGCCCCGGGCCCTGGGAAAGCCCAGCTCCTGCAGAACTTCCCCAGGGCTGGGGTTCTGCTGCTGACTGTGGCTTGAGCCCCGCTCCCGGGGGAACAGGCTCTCCTCCCCCACTGCCCACTGAGGCTCCAGTGGGGCAGGGCAGCCCCAGGGTACCAACCTGGGCTGCCCTACAGCCCGGTGGGGAAAGGGGGGATGGAAGCAGCCCCGCTGCCAGCCCAAAGGCTGACTGCAGCAGTGCATGGTGGGATAGGGGGCCTGCAGAGGAGAAAGTGACAAGATGTAACTGCTGGTGCAAGCAAGGCCAAACACCCCTTCCAAGCAGTAAACAGAGCAATCTGTCACAGGAATAATAATAGCTTATTATTACATGGGGATGCTGTAAAGTTTTAATTTATTAATATTTGTACCATACATGAGATAAATGAAAACGACCTCTTATGAAAGCTAGGAGGTCGGATATATCTCAGGGCATGCCATCACGTGGGACTGGATATGCACATAACAGAGTTAATATTACAATTTACAGTCACTATTATTATTGTTTGCTATTTGTACTGCAGTGGATTCCCAAGACCGTAATTAGTATCGGGATTCCCTTGTACAAAACAGGGAACTGTACAAAACATCCAAGATGACGTGAACGCTGCCCTAAAGAGCTTACAAGCTAATTCTAAAAAGACAGAGCAAATGAGTGCAACAAATAAGAAGGGAACACTGAGCAAGAGCATGATGGTACAGAATAATCAGAACCAGCAGGACTCGGGTTAAAAAAGTGCACTGCTTTATAATTTTGAAATAATTTTAACATTAAAAGAATATTCAGAGTAAAACAGCAGGAATATACTGAACCTCAAAATGCTAGACATCTTGCAGAGAGAAAAATCTGGTCCCTGCCCTGAGGAGTTTACAATTTAAATTTTTACACAAAGGCAATAAGTAGAAGAAAAGATAAGGGAGAACAAAGGTTACAAAAATCATATTAAATTTTCTGTATTGATGTCTTTATGAACCCTATAAATATACCTATAGTATCATGTAAATAACACTCACATTTCTGTGTTGCCCCAGGCAATCTCTCATCTTCTAACGTGACCTAAATAGTCAACAACTTCCATAGTAGACCAATCAGCTCTCTTTAGTCTCTTCTCTAATCTCCTGGTGGGAAAATGCCTTTGGCAATGAACACCAATCTCAGGGGGTTTGGCAGAATGGAACGACTGACTGCAGATAACATCTTGTACATGACCGTGAAATCTGACGAGTGTTACCACATTTCATCCATAGTGTGTCCCTTACTCCCACCAGGAGCAACACAGCAAAACATTTAAGCAAGTGAAAGGTTTTTACACTTGCAAACACTGTTTTCCTACGGGGGGGGGGGGGGGAGAAACAAAACGAAGAAGGGGATGTATACAATTTTATCTACTATTCAGAAAATAAATAGACTGTAGCAGAATATTTCAGGGCACAGCATTTTTACAATTTATAGCAAGAAGCAGTCATTCACCAGGAAATACAGGAGGGAGGTACTGCATTTATGTGTAATGAATTTGCCTGATTTGGTTTATGCTGATGATGAAAATCAGTGAGGCAGACTAGCTGTCTTTATATAACAGCATTTATGTCTGAGTCTACTAAGGTTCCATTGACTTTGTATTTTGTTGTTGAGAACAACAGCAAAGTTGTTAACTTAATGCTTTTTCAGTAGAGATGAAATTTTGTTTTCAGTAGAGGTCTCAAAAACAATAATTTACAACAAAAATACATTTAGTCTACTGAAACTTCAGATTACACACAACACACCCTATACAAAACATGATGACGATGCTAAACGTAATACTTTAGATTATAATTTTAAATGATTTAATTTACTTTTACTAATATAATGCAGTAAAATTTTCGCAAAGCACAATCGAAAATCAACTGAGTTTTGTAAATTATTTTAATACAAAGTTTAAATGTATGGCAACATTCACAAAATCAGAATGAAATAAATTTGAAACGACTCAACAACATCTCATATAAAAATCATGCATAACATGTTTAGGGCACTCTTCTTTACCAACTTCCCAAAGGTATCTTCCCCACTTCTAACATATGTTTGTGTTTCTACTACAGATAACTTTTGATAGTGGACAAATTAATTAAACATTCTTTAGAAGCCAGGGAGTTGAAGTCACAGTGCGCTGACTAAACAGTGCAGCTGTCAGTACAGGCAAAGTGGGTTCCCATCCTAATCCTGTTCTGACCTCAGAGCTGAGCCTGAGAATCTGTCAGTAAGGTGCTCTCACAGCGTAAGACATCAAGCAGCAGCTGCTTGTGCTCAGCAGGCTGCAGCCGGGTGTTTTTTTCTTTTGGTGTCACTCTGGATACACACTACATGACACTTGCACATACATCCCTCTTGCCCCCAGTTTCTGCTGAGGAGCATGAGCTGCCACGGGCTCAATCCTTCATGAGTTCAAAAGCTACACAGCTCAAATGTCACTGAAACTTGGATTCCAACACATATGTTGTAATCTGCACTGAGCTGTGTAAAAGATTTATTTTAAAGTTCTATTACAGACAATATCTGCTGGTAGTCATTTTAATTCAGTGGAATAAATACATTATTTCTTTTTTTTTTTTT
>ML685849.1:5885157-5903215 GCA_007922175.1 Pelusios castaneus | reverse complement strand
ACACACACACACACACACACACACACACACACACACACACACACACAGAGTGGCATGATTATATATATTGGTTTGAATGAGAGCTTAGTTAATGACAAATGCACAAGGTTCAAGTCCCAGTGAGGGGTAAATTTCCTCAGTGGAAGAAAAGTTCTGATTAGGCCCATCAAGAATCTGTTTGTCAACAAGTGAGGAAAAAATTGAATAACCATCTGATGGTGAATGTCACACACTGATTGCTCCCAGATGGACTCCTACGGAACTGAGGGAGAGTTCAGTCACTTTGAGAGAAAACAAAATCCAAAATAAGAGGAATATCTACAGACCCAGAAGATAAATGTTTTAGCTGTGCCCAGATGGAAAACCGCTTCCTCTTGGCTGAATAGCATTTTCTAATAGACTCTTTTCTGCTATTAACAAGGATGGTTTGTATGGCATCAGAGCAGGAATGTTTTAGGGTTGAAGCCCATCCAAAAACCAAGCCATGAGATTAAGTGCTTTAAGGTAGGGATGCTTGATCCTACCATTCTCCTGGGTCAAGAGATTAAGAAAGGACTGGATGCTGATTAGAGAACAAGATACTAGATGGCATTAGGAAAAGATTTGGGAACCAAAAATGTCTGGGCCAATTGGTAGTGGTGAAAATGACTTGTGCCCTGTCCTCTAAAATCTTCCATAGAAATCAAGGAAGGAGTGGGGAGGGAGGAAAGGCAGCTCTGATGTCTTGACCAGGAGAGATGGAGAACATCTTAAAACCACAGAGCTAGAGCTCACCTGAAATAGCAAATGTTGCACTTCCTGTTTGGTTGGGAGGTGAACAGATCCCAGGTGACCAAGATACTGGTCACTACTGAATGGCACAGTTTCCACTCGTGATCAGTGGTAAAAGGCCTGCAGAGGGTGTCTGAGAGCACATTTGAAGTTCCCAGAAGGTAAGCTGCTGACAGGCCAATTTGATTCCTAATATACCAATTCTATATAGTGACCACTTTGCTACACTGGGGAATGGATCTCACCTCTCCTTGTTTCTTGATGTAAAAGATGTCACATTGTCTGATATTAGGAGGACATGATGGAACCAGATAATTTGCAGAAAGGCCTTGCAATTGTTTCAGACTGACCAAAGTTCCAGAAGACTGATGTGCATCATGGCTTCTCAGAGCGTCGAAGTGCCCTCTGACTGTCCATGTGGCCCTCCAGCTCAAAGGAGAGGCATCTGTAACAATCATCTTATCCTGTGAGGGGGACAGGAAGGGAATGCTTACACAAACTTGATGGGGATGCTTCCACCACATTAGAGATTGTGTTATTCTGGAAGGAATTGTCACTGTGGTATTCATGCTGTATTTGGATGGGGAAAACACTGTTTGGAGCCGCATCTTTAGGCAACCTAACTGGAGTCTGGCACATGTGATAACATAAATGCATAAAGCTGTGTGTCCCAGAAGGGAAAGACAAATTCTTACAGGTGCTTGAGAGTTGCACATGACCTTGTCTATCAGGTAGTTCATGGCACAAAGTCTGTCTCTTGGTAGATAAACTCTTGTGGTGTCTGTGTCCAAAGATGCCCCTATGAAGTCTATGGTCAGTTTCAGAGCGAAAATAAACTTGGCAAAGTCTACACTGACACCCAGAGAGAACAGGAGCTGAAGCATTAATGAGATTGAAATGTATGTGCCCAGGCAATGAGAAGGCAATCACTGAAATAAAAGGAAGAGAGAGTGAAGTTATTCCATCTGAAGTGAGCTGCTACTACCTGGAAAACTTTGGAAAAGAACCTGGGGGTGGTGGCAAGTCCAAAAAGGAGCACTCTGTTTTGGAAGTAAGCTTGCACTCCCCATGAATCTGAGAAACCACCTGTGGCCAGGATGAATGTCCATGTGATAGTATGCACCCTCCATACCAAGAACAGTAAATCAAATGTCCTTGTCCAGAGATGGGATTATGGATGCCATTGTGTCCATGTGAAATTCCAGCTTGTGAATAAAGTGATTGAGCTTGCAAAGATCAAGAATGGATCTCCGATTGCCTCTCTTTTGGGGTACTAGGAAATACATTGACTAAAAGCTTTCCCCCTCGAATTGGAAAGGCACTCACTCTATTCTATTCCTGGAGAAGAGAGCCTTCCTGAGTGAGAATCCCCTTGTAAGAATGGTCTCCCAATAAAGCCATGGATGGGGTTTTTGGAAAAGAGAGAGAAGTAAACTGTATCACATAGCCAGACTGGATGATGTCTAATACCCACTTGTCCATTATTATAGTACTTCAGTTGTGGAAACAGAGTGCTAAATGTCTCCCAAAGGATAATGGAGGATCAGGTAGTGGTGGCATCCTTGATGGTTTGCAGCCTGCAAACTCTCATAAAGAATATCTTTTAGCCAGGGAATAAGGTTGAGATGGCACTGAAGACATGGGAGATGCAGGAAAACAAGACCTTTTGTTTCTCACAACACAACAGTAAGATCGCTATTGATAAAATTGTTGAGTCACTGATTTATGTTTGTAGGACAGCCTGTTATTTTCTCTTCGGAGTAAGTGTATATATTCCTCAGAAAGAGAGTGGTTCTGGAGTTCTTTAGAGCATGTTAGGATTCATCTGTCTTCTCACTGAAAAGTTGGGCTTCACTGAATGGACACATCCTACATAGAGTTTTGGATCCCCTTGGGAAGCTCCGAAGTGCATAGCCCTGACACATTACTGTGGCAACCACTGTTAACCTTCATGAAGTGTCTGCTGCATCATCTGCTGATTGAAGTGCAGTTCCAGCTACCAACTAGAGCTTGGAACTGACCTCTGTCTTGCCTACCAAGTTTGTAAACTTGGAATAGTTCAGATAGTCACACTTAGCCAACAGTGCCAAAGTTTGCTATTCTGAACTGAAAGCTAATGGATGTGAAAGCCCTTCCTTCCTAACAAACCAAGATGCTTAGCTTCCTTGTCAGAAGGGGTGGATTTTTGCTAGTGTTGTCTAGACCTCTCGGTGGCAACCTGGATGACTAGTCAGTTAAATGTGGGATGGGTACAAAGAAATTCCACTTCTTTGGCTGGAATGAAACATTGTTACTTTGCCCTTTTGGGGGTAGAGGTTCACATGGTTGGTGCAGCCCAGACTGCTGTAGCAGGTTCCAGGATACCTTCATTAACTGGAAATACTATTCAACTGGATCTGATAGTTTGAAGAACATTAAAGACTTTGTGCTAAAGATCCTGGACCACCTGTAGGGAGATGTCGAGTTCCTCTACCATTCTGCACAATAATTCTTGGAGTTTATGGTCATCTGCAGAAGATGGGGATACTGGAATGACTGCTTCATCAGAAGTACCTGGAAACAATGGACTCAGCATGCAAACTTCCTTTTCTGTAGAATCAGGAGAAAGCTTAGGCTGTTCCCTCCAAGGGGAATGGTGGATTGACACCCTAGCAGATGGCACAGGCATATCTGGTGCACGAGTCCCATGTTCTCCAGTATGGACATTAATTTGGGTCAAGATGGGGGTTGTGGAGGTCCCCAAAACATGAGGTACCACCAGTCCTGAGACAAATGCTGACATTGGAGATGGATACCAGGGAGCTCTGAATCTCTTTCGTGGGTTAAAATTTCTTGGAGAAGAAGTTGATGGTTCCTCTGATGATTTGGAAAGACAGATGGATCTAGATCCAAAAGCATTGTGCTGTGATGTCATATCTACCAGAGTTCCAGTGGAACTTGGGGACAAGTCTACTGAGGAGAGGCTTTTAGCTAAGTACATTTAAAAATGGATAGTGGTGATTTTGATATCAATGGTCCTATTCACTATAGTAAGCATTATGCTTGATAGCAAGCTGTTGTAGGATCAGATTCCGATGTAATTTATTATTAATAACCTTATACACCCAAGGGTAAGAGATCTATAAAGGCACAAATTGGAAGTAGGTATTCAGTTCTCATTGAATTTCAATGGGATTTGGGCACCTAACTGCTCTTTGTGCTCTTTGAAAATCTCTCCTATACTCTCATTTGCTACCCTTTGAGCTATAGGGTGTGCGCGCGTAAATCATGTCTACTTTACAAATCTGTTGGCTTGAGGAACAAAACGTTTAAGGTTACGCTCTCTGTATGCATGTGTGTATATGTGCAGGATATAATACAACATTGTCAACTCTTGCAATTTTATTTCATGTATCCAGATACTTGTGTTCATTCATACAGTCTCTGCTTCTGGAGCCCTGTAATTATAATTTTTTTTAAACAGATTTTTTAAAATTTAACCTACCTTTGTGGATCCACCTAAATTATGAGAAATCTGAAAAATGAGTCTAGTCACTAACACTTTCCTTGAATTTTGGTTCCATGTTAATTGACTAACTAGGGTGCTCAAATAACTTTGCAAATAAATAAAATAAAGATCATAGTCTCAAAATTTTCATTTTTAAAGACTAAAATAATTTGCATTTTGAAATGACTAGTATAGAAAGCACCAAGAGATTCAAATGACAGCAGTGTAAAATTCTCTCAGCATGGCTAGCTTCAAAACCTAAAATCCTTATGACACCCTGCTTTACAGTAAGTATTGCTCTAAATGATATGCTCAGTCTGAGAAAGTTGACAGAGAGTTGCTCTGTGGGTTAACGAGGCCCTCCTTTAATTGAGTGCTGCAATGTGCAGTGAATCACTGCAAAAAGCCATGTTCATTGACAGGTACCTTTCCCTCCCTCCCTCTTTTTCTTTTTAAGCACACAATGGCAAAGCTGGATGGGAAAATGCTTGGCTGCTTTGTTTCAGGTCTGGACAGCATCTCGCTTTCCCACAACAGGTAGGCACAAGCACAAATGCTGCTGAATGCACAAGACCTTGCCAGAGGCTGAAACCACTAGTTTCTGCTACTCAGACGAGGCCCATTTTCGACTGACCATGGCTCTTTGCCAAAGCCTAATTAAGACATTTCAGAATGTCAGAGTTTTAACCCTGTACTGCACTTACCTACAGTTTGTAAGAAGCTATGACATGTGCTTCCATTTCCCGGAAATATTTGCGTAGCCCAGACTTTATTTTACACACTAGAACTGAGTTCTCAGTGTTTTTGTACACCAGCTTCTTCAAGTAAAGAGTAGTTGGCTAGGCTAGTAGTCCACACAATACAGGTTTAGAAATTTCTCTAAAACAAAGGAAGCCTCCTATGTACTCAGTTGGGAGTGCATTTTGATTTTTTCTCTTTATTTTATTAAGGGAAAACCAGAAATTTCTTTAAGTTTTTATGAAGTCCAATGTGAACAAGATAGCTTTTCTTTTTTTTAAAAAAAAGCTGATGGAAATTCTTTACTTTTTCAATGATAGGCACCAAACTTTGAAGTCTCTACAGCTACCACTTTTTCATTAGGTGAAGAAAAAAAAGCATTCAACACACAGACACACTCTCTTTCCCTCATATAAAATAAAACGATCAAACATAAAATGGTATTTACTGGACTATCAATACTGTCTATCGGTCTTGTGCTAAGAACAACAGCCTCCAGACTGAATGAGGGGAAACTATGACAATATCCAAATGGTTGAAAGGAAGCTCATTATTGAGGCTAACTTGTTCTGATTGTAATCTATACATTCATGGCTCACAATATTACATCCTGCATCTACAGTTAAATATCTTCTAACGAGAAGCAGTATAAAGAGTCAAAACTGGGGGCAACATTGAGTCACCAGATGAGTCCATTCAGTTCTGATAGCTGAAAAGATCTCAATGTGAATACAAATATGTCTCTGTGTGACACAGGAAAATGTAGCAAATACATTCCAGAGCGTACCCTTTGGCTTCTGGAAATTGTGTTTCAGATGTACTGCATGGGAGAGCAGTTATCCAGAGATATAGTTTCTGTGGACAACAGTTGGAGACTAGGTGCAGTGTAAGAATGCAAAAGTCTTATGGTTCCTCATAAATATGGTTTTTGCTTGGAGACTGGATCATTTGGCTTATTGGAAAATGAATGTAGTTTGTGAATTCAGTTGTCTCAATTTTTCAGCACTGGATTACAAGTTAGTGACAACTTTCTTAGAAAAAAATGGTTTAACACATTTATTTCGGGAGGCAGAGAACTGTAGTATGGTGTAAAAGATGCAAGTCCCAGTTTTGGTCACATTTTAAAGAATGACAAATCTTAAAAAAGGATAAAGTAACATTCACTGATTTTCAGCTTGAAATTTTGTTTTGTTGTTTGACAAATATTGACCACATTAACGATGTATAGACATATGACTTTCTAGATTTGCTGGAATGAATGGATCAGATGCTGTTTAATATTCCTTTGATATGGGAAGAATCCAGAGGCAGTCTTAGTGAATCCGGGGCCTTGCCGCCTTTCCGCTCCCCCCCCCCCCCCGCCCCGGCCTCACTGCTGCCCCCCCACCAGTTCCCTGGCCACACCGCCCTGTCCCTGTGGGCAGCCTGGGGCCCTGGGCAAAGGCCCAGGCTGCCCCATAATTAAGACTGCCTATGAAAGAATATAACAACTTTATTATTGTGCCAATGAATCTGCAGGCATTGTAAAATATTCTACCTCCATAGAGGAAGACCCCAATCTATTTACTCATCTGCACCCCTAGAGCTAGTTCAGGCATAGTATTGAACATCCCTTCTGTTTTTCCTGCCATAGGAACTAATACATGCAAAGAGCAAGTGGGTGATTGGATTACAAATTACCTCACTCAGGCTATGTACACACGATCACTTTATTGCGCAGTAAGGCTGCTTACCACGCAATAAAGCCAGTAGCGTACACACGATCAATTTCCCTGTTGCGCGGCAACACCCTCTTGCTGCTCAACAGTTAAACCACTCAAAATGAGAGTGGTAGCATTATGGCGGAACAGCTGTTCCGCGGTAATGCTCGTGTGTACTCATTTTGCGCAATAGACAGCCTCCGGAAATGTCCCAGAGTGCCAATCGAGACCACACTGGGACATTGGAGCTGTCAAATATGTCAATTTCACTGCTCTAGCTGAGCAGTGAAATTGAGTATTATGGGAGCTGCCCGGTTTGGCAGCTCCCCTGGACTGAGCTAGAGGGTTGGCCCGAACCGGTTGCCCACGCTGGTTCGGGCCAGCCCCTTAGCTCAGCACGGGGCTTTGGGTGGTGGCAGGGGCAGGTGCCACAGCTCCCGCTGCCACCCGAAGCCCTGCAGCCCCCTAGCTCAGCTCCCGGGCTTCGGGTGGCGGCAGGCGCTGCGGCACTTAAGTGCCAGAGTGCCTGCCGGCACCCGAAGCCCAGGAGCTGAGCTGGGGGGCTGGCTCGAACCCTCGCCGGTTCGGGTCAGCCCCCAGCTCAGCCTCGGGGCTTCGGATGACAGCAGGGGCTGGCAACGCAGTCCCCGCTGCCACTGGAAGCCCTGCAGCTGGGCTAGGGGGCTGGCTGTGGACAGTGCATGGTGGGACAGGAGCCCATCATGCACTGCTCTTCTTTCACAAAGGAGCATTCACACGGTGAATGCTCCTTTGCGATAGAAGCAGCACGTGTGTACACGAGAAAGCGCTATATTTATAGCGCTTTCCTTGTCCCGCAATAACTTATTGTGGGACAAGTTTCTCGTGTGTACATAGCCTTAGATTATGTAAAATCCAGCATTTATTTCCCTGGAGTAATTAAGGCCTCTATTATAGAGGAGGGCAACCACACAGTCTACTGAGTATTGTACCAGTTTCTGGTCAATTTTCTACATTTTTCTGTGTCACACACAGACATATTTGTATTCACTCTGAGATCTTTTCAACTATCAGAGTTGAATGGACTCAACTGGTGGCTCAGTGTTTTATGAATCACGCTTCGTTTTCTTTTTAAGAAAGGTACACAGATCAAGCCCATTTGGATTATGGCCACGATTCAGATATAACAGCAGTATATTTAGGTATGACATAAGCTGGCATGTCAGGGTAAGAAAGAATACCATGTATTTACAAACCTCAGTATGTGGAGGGATGCTAAAAAAATAAGAATGTTACACTGTGAATTAAGTATCACATGGTAAAAATTAAATGCAAGTAAAAAGAGCAACAGACATTATAAACAGACTGACCAAAAAACAGAAAAAAAAATCTTCATAACATAAGGATGATTTGACCCACTGTATGTAAGCAGAGATGTTAAATTATAGAGGAAATTTTCCTATTGCTAGCACAGGTCTTTATACAGAAGGCATTTATTATGGTTAACTTTTTAAATAATACATGCTATTATAACACAAGAGAAGAAGAGGTTGTCAGAGCTGGTCAAAGGCATCCTGCTTTTCATTTCTATTTAAGATAAGCGTTTTAAGTATTGCTATTTACAGGAAAGAACCAATGTGCTGATCAGTGCTGGGCACGTTCATAACGTTTTTTTTCCACTGCTGTCATTGATCTGAAGATCAACTTGCACCAACGTGACAAAACTAATAAGTTGTTAGTTTCAGGGTAACACTGGAGTTGAACACATGGAGACTGATCCTTCTGAGAACACTAAGACAAAATGGGGCAGTTAATACAGCATGTTTCAGGGACTTATTTTTTTCGGCTTATATCCAGCGAATCAGCACCCTCTTTTACACTCACCCTATAAAACAAGGAGGAAGCGCATTCATTATATATGATGAAAAAGCTTAAACTCTATTGCCTTATTACAGTGATCTAGAGAGCAGAGCTGCATACACTATACACAATTTCCCCATGCTTTTGTTGATTTAATTTCCATCCTAAACCTTCCCATCTCCTTCAAATTTCAGTCCCAAACTGGTACTCTACCATCTTTCCAAACTAATAAATAAGCTGGTCAGTTAATAGCTGATCGTTTTAAAGAAGGTTTATTTCTATATGTCAGATGAAAAAGCTAGCGAGATTGTTCATCTCTACAGGGGTGAATAGCAACCTGAGTCTGGGGCAATGCTCGTATTTCTCTGGCCCTCTCAGTAACTTGGTCTGGTTCACGTTTGTAGAGGGACTTAGGTACTCTCTGCTTCTCCCTGTCTGAGCAAGATACTGTCTCCACTTCTGGAGTCTGAGTGAAGAAAAGACAGTTTCCTGGCTGCAGAGCATCAGGCAGAGTTTCCTGCTTTTGCGGGTTTTTTTGCCATCTTGTATGGCCCCAGTCTAGGAAAGGCAGCATTCGCCATTCAGTGGAGTACCAGCAACAAGGGAGGAGGATTAGGAGTAGAAGAGGGTACAAAACACAGACGGCAAGAAAGAAAGGAAAACTCCCACTTACGTAGAACCATCTTCAATAAAAACAAACAAAGGAAAACAGCTCAATTTCAGATGCCTGTGAAAGACAAATTATTCTTGAGACTTACTTATTACACAGATCTCTGTGAGATGGGCAGACGGCTTTCCTACCACCTACTTTAAGGATAAAGACTTAAGTCTCTAGTAAGACGCTCTGGACATGCCTTTGCAGGAGAAAGTGTCACCGCTTTACCAGCTGTTAAGGGGATCAGTGAACACTAGACCTAAAACACTTCTGGACAGCACCTACTTTACCAATTGCATTAACTTAACTATTGCAATTTCTCTTCGTAATATGCAGAATACTTGCCTCCCAAGAAGTGATATTAGGGTATAACTGAAGAACAGCAATTAAAGAATTTGTTCTCCCTGAACTATTGGCTGAAAGTTGCTTATTCCAGAAGGACACATTATTTTAATGCAGGAAAGCAAGGAGAGAAAGGGTGGATGTGCTACAACTGATTTATATGCAATAACACTAGTGTCTCTTCTACAATATACTAACTGGAAGAGAAGTCTCCATAAAATAACATAGTCAGAAGTGTTTCATCACCCGTGCACACTTACCATTATATTTTGGAAAGGCTGGCCTATTGTAATTTGGAAATCCTGGCAACCCAACATGAAAGGATGATACTCATTATAATTAATAAAAGCACCACAGTGTAAAATCAGTTACAACAGACAAGGCTTGCAAAACTATTTTGCAACGAGCATTCTGGGAAGCGGAGAGTGCAGGCTCCACTCTCACCCCATAGTAATTGAATAACTGAATCTGGAGTTGAGAATGGTTAAACTTGGAGTCATGGGAAAGCTCTGAAATGTAAGGTAGGACAAGTACACAAACAGCTGTGGTTGGAGCTGTTTTTGCTTACATGGATAAAGTATCCACCTTGTTGACCTGTCAGTCCAACTAATCCATTCTCTATTTCCAGTTAATATCATTAAAGTCCAGCGTTCAAGAGGCTAGAGACAGAATAGAAAACCACATATATTTTTTCCACAGGGCGGTAACCAGATGTCAATAGCTGCAGCTGTGACTACATAATTACCTGTTTGCATTAACGTAGACCACAGTTTAGATTTAATAGGTCAGATGACAATGCAGCAAAATGCATTTAGCCTATGATTACCCCTTTTCAAACATTCTCTCACTCGCAACTTCGACCCTGGGAACATTGCAGGCACAGACTTAGGTCAATAAGAAACACTGGCCAGCACAATAGGCCTAGCCTCAAACAGCGCTGTTGACAGACACCAGCACAAAAGAAGTGAATAGAGTCCCCCTCAGTTCTCACACAGAGCGAAGAATGAGTCAGTGTACTGCTGCTTTGGCGCGCTGTTTGTACAGTGTATACAGCTTTTGTCCTCAGTCACTGTTCTCAGCTCAATGGGGGCTAAAGAGCCTAGGAAGTGAAGGCGGAAGAATGGCTCCACACTCTCCCCTGCAGCCAACAGCATATCCATGTGCACATGACAGGTCAAATGAGAAGCCCAAAGTCACCGGTCAAATCTCTTCGACCACCCCACTTTAAAGTAAAAGCAGTATTTCTGATGTAACTGGCCGTATTTAGAACAGCATCTATCACTGGAATTTTGGCCTGAAGCCAACGTATTAGCTTTAATTAATCTACTTCATTTCCTTTCATAACCACTCCCACACCAAGTTACCTCCAGCAGTCCAATTCACTGCAGCAGCGATGGATATTGAAGAATCACACCTTCAGGTAACAGAAAGGTAAACAACTGTGAATATGAATTATAATGCTTCTAAGTTATTTGAACAGCTCTGAAGTGATAAAGAATAATTTATTCAGCATTCTACACTCTCAATATAATGAATCTTAATGCCAAAACCTGTGATCAGCAACAATAATCAGCTGTGTGTTGATATTTCAACACACAAAAAGTTACATTGTACATGTATAGCTAGCTAGAGGCAAGTATATCTATATGCACACACACACACCAATATTTACAAATATATATTAGTTTAATATATGCAAAATACTTAATACAAATTACCTTAATACCTCAAGAACCATATAGTCAACTTGCATTCTATGTAAACTGTTGTTGTATCATTTACAGTACCATATGATCATGTTAGAGAAACAAAACGGCTACTTTGGCACAAAATAAAAACTGTATTACCATCAACTGCTTCATAAATTAAATTATAAAACAATACATGAACTGTTTATTCTAAAAGGAGGGAGGTGGTTAGCTGTGATTACACATGTATATTCTTATTTGAGAAGCAGGGAACTTTAAGTAGCTGAGAAAGTAATTTTTAATACATATGGTCTGATTTTCAGTTCATTTGTGGGGATGCCCACTCTGGACACTTACTATAGGATGTGCTTGTACACGTGGGTTAAACTGGCATGGAACAAGCAATGTAGGAAAGTATTTACATCAGAGTAGATATGTTCCTGCAAACCTACTGAGAATCTAATGTAGGAAACCTTATTTAGAATTTTTAACAGTAAATTTTAAAAGATAAATACAAAAAAAATTTGCAGCTCACTCTGTCATTCAGGACTGTCAATTACAGCTTTAGAACATCAACAGTTGGTATATTTGGGTTCCTATAACAGAAAAAAGTCCATGTATTTGAAATTTTAAACAAATAACCAGAAAGCGAGTCAGTGCCTAGCACAATTTCCTGTATGAACTGACCTAATTTACAGGGTGGAGAATCCTTCAAGCCAAAGTTTGCCTTGTGATCAGGAGAGAAGAGAACAGAAGACTGTAAGGCCCTGTCTGCGTGAGAAAACTGCACCTTTTTATTTAAAGATATGCTATTAAACCACTGCACATCTCTCTGTGTGGGCACTCTTATTTTGGCTGAAGAATGACTTATTACCTTAAACCAATTCCTAATTAATCTAAAATATGCCAAATAAGTCTGATTTAAACCAAATGAAAGTGTCCACATATCCTTTTTCACTTGCTCAACTAACTTAGTTTAAAATCACACTTTTAAATAAACCAGTTCAGCTCTCTCAGGTTAATAAGGCCCAAGACTTTCAGATTCTTAACTTGACAAAGCAGGGGCATAGGTACATCACAGTATCTTGAACATCTCAACGCAATTTTCAATTTATAATGGGTCATCCTTTAGACAACTGACATTCCCAGACAGTTCTTTTCTCTTTTTTTGCCTCATGACACTGCCATCTTGTATCTGGCAAGGAGCTGGCTGTAAAGTATAAATGCTGTATCCTGCTAGGTACAGGATCACAATTTGTTTACAGAACTCTGGTTAGAGGAAGAGAGAGCTTCATTTTATTTTAATAGTGACTGCTCAAGCCAATTGGAAAGCCCATTTCTCTCCCCTCCTCCCACTTCATGTTATCTTTAAAATACTGGGTGCTCCTTTGATAATCAAGTCTTCATATAATAGCAAGATACTAAGATACTAAGTCAAGATATCTTGTTTACCTGTTATGATTTTAATTCCAGGATAGATGCATATCAACTTAAATTTACCAAGCAATAACAAATGACGTTTGTTTCTCATTGAACCAAAATCGGTC
Source organism: Pelusios castaneus (assembly GCA_007922175.1). Classification (NCBI taxonomy): domain Eukaryota; kingdom Metazoa; phylum Chordata; order Testudines; family Pelomedusidae; genus Pelusios; species Pelusios castaneus. The sequence continues at coordinate 5,890,448 of ML685849.1, read as the reverse complement.
CTTTCCCTACATATACGATCGTACTTAAGAATTACTCAGGTTCGGCTTTTATGTATTGATGTAGGAACATGGTGATCAGTTTAGACATTTTTCCATGTAGACCAAGTTTCAAAACACTTATTTAATAGACATATTCAGGGCTTTTCAGAACAGTTACTTCAGGATGTTTCAGGCAATTAATTTTCACTCAAGCTGGGTGGCTTGATTTTCAGTTTTTTAGATAAAATACTGACAAAAGAAAATGGGAAATTGGCTTCTCTTGACAATCAACACGTGTAACAAAGGAAGAAAAAAGGGGGGGGGGGGGAACAGAATGTTGTTTTTGTTAGAAAAGCTGTTCCATATTTGACTATCAACTTACTTCATGTTTCAATGTCCATAAATCATGTCTACTTTCAGCTTGTCCCACCAAGTACTACCAGCACTTGCATCTCTGCTGGCTGCTATCATTTAAAAAATGCTGCCAGCCACATGGTAGCAGTGACGACACACAGACTGCAGTGTTGAATAAGGTGATATTCTAATAGCACTGAGTAGCTTTCAAAACGAACGTTTTTTTAAATGAACACAGCTTTCACTCACACTAAGCTTGTCCCAATGGAGCAGCAAGTCTTTTCCTATCTCTCCCTCCCTCTCTCTTCCCCAATGAAAAGTCCTAAAAAGATTAGACAAATTGCATAAACAAAAAAACACTGGTGTGGAGCAGGGTATTAGAAGTTCTTTCTCGCAATCAAGGATAATCACCATAATTTAGTCTTTGCTCTGACCTACTCATTTCCTGCACTACCTCTGCCCCTAACTTTTGAAATATTTTTGATGGATAATTCTCTGCCATTGCCTGTAATGTATCCACACCACCCAAACAAAATCTGCTAATTTCTATAATAAACCTCCATTTTCATGGGGTTTATAAATCAATCTATAAAATTCCCTCAAGACTGAAACTTGGCAAGATCTGAGTCCATCTTTATTGATGTATTTGGTAAGGAGGGATAAGTGAAGAGGGAGGAGTGAATAAGACAACCATTCTTAGGTGGTATATTCGCTGCAAAACACTATTTTCGGTTTGTGTTTTCAAGTGCTTAGCACTTAAGCTAAAATTTTCAAAGCTGTCTAATGAGAACTGAATGTCCCAATCCTCTAGGCCACTTTGAAAAACTCATCCGTTAATACTCGGTATGAATTTCACATGACATTGGTTCCTAATTAGACCACTGCATCTAAACATGCTGATAAAATATTAGAAAATAGGAAAGTAACGTCAGTCCTAGAGAAGCATTTTTTTGTGAAGAGGAGGGACAGTTAAAATTAGTTTTATTATGTGTCATTCGGGCCTGATAGCAAGTGATGTTCAGTTCTTCTCATTGCTTTTTCTGTTTTAAAAAAAAAAAGTGCTGGTATTCGGCCAGGGACCTGGGGCCACCACCGCTGGTGGCAGGAGCCAGGGCTGCACTGCTGTGAGGAAAGGTGCCGGTACTCAGTACCCCTGAGTACCATCACAAAAAAAGCCCTGGTTCTTCTACTCCCATGGATGAACCTTCACCTCCCAATTTTAGCAAGTAATTGAGGCATGACTAAATTGAACTGCAAATGCTTTGAAGGCAACTATATCTGATCATTCATCAATTCTCAATTCATAATATTATTCAGGCAGAGAGCCTTCCTGGCAAGCACCTTCTTAGTATATTAAAGCAACTTAGTAAGAATAGTTATGCTGGAGGAACATTTACAAGGTAGCTAAGCTAAATCTAGCAATTTTGTCATAAGTCTTTGCAATGTTTGGGTTTTTTTTAAAGCTCCAGTTCCCAGAGTCATGCTATTACATAAGAATCTCAGCTTTAATTAAAAAGCAAACAAACCAGAAAACCTTTAAGTGCCCAGCCTTCAGGTTTGTGGGAAGGAAAAAAGCTTGAAAACATGAACCTGAAAGGCTCAGAATGCAGAGTGGAAATAAAAGGCACTAGAAAATTATTGGCTTAAAAAAAACACACAACATTTTAAAAAAATCTCATGATTTTTTCTAGGGTTGACAATACTGTGTTCCTAGAACTAATAAACTTGTATGTAGAGGGTCCCTCATGTCATTCACCTCTTTTTAGACTGCCAACTGTCATTCTATAGGGGTTAAACTGTATTTTAACTACATTAATGAAATAACAATGATTCTTCTTGCAGAATATATTCATATGGGTCCTCAGAGTATCTGAAGCTATATGAAGACTGCTCGTTCATATTTTATCCAAAAAGAACCAATACATTTTTAGTTCTAGATTAGAAACAGAACTGTCTATTAAATAACTCTATGTTCCTAATGTTTAAAATATTAAAAACCTCCAATACAGGTAGAGGTGCCCTCACACTACTGTACACCTTATCCTCACCAGTCACCCAGGATTCACAAATCTTTTAAAGCACTTTCCCTTCACCCTACAACAAAATCATCATGTCAAGCTGCACCTAGAATTGTTGGGTCTCCTGGAATCTCCCATAGATAGTTTTAATTATAATCATTAGAACATTTCAGTATGACAAAAGTTTTCATTAAAAGGTTTTACAAGGTTTTCTTTTTTAATACAAAAAAAAAAAAAAAGTCCTATCCACAAACTGCACATATTGATTTAAATTATATCCATTTTAACATTTTTAAACAGAATGTTGAAATCTATTCTCCTTCCAATTTACTTGCCAAATTTTGAATTTAGAATTCCAGTTTCTACAACTATGGAGGTCCAACACCTGAAAAATACCAGGAGAAACAGTGCTTCCTGCTCATATTAGTCTTTGAATACATTTTAGGAAAATATTCAGTCCTTTTAAATGCGTTAGCAAAATAAACCTTTGGCTAAATACAAATAACCATGACATAAGAGCAATCAACCTTTCCTGTGTGGTCACACAGTGCTTATGGACTGTGGTTCTGGATCAGAAGGGCCAAGGGCCATTTATCCATCTCTTTGTTTCTCCAGCACCCATCTCCCTGCAAGATACTCTCTCCCCCATGTGCAGAATGTCCTGTGGTCTTACACTGAAAGAGTCTATCCTTACACAGCCCGCATAAATTCTCTCAATATGACATACACACTGGTGTAAAATGTGTTATCATTTCCTTTTAATGCCTCGCAGGCCTTCAGCCTTTCTACTCTTTGCTGCCTCAAATGCTGTGCCAGAAGAGAAAAGATGCGATTTGTAGGGTAAGTTGCTCTGCTGTGAGATTGCTGCTAGACATATGGTAATTCATTATTGTACTGGGTCCATCTTTATTGCAAATCAATTGTACTTTGATCACCTATATAATGCACTTACAGTAACAACTATCAATTCCATAACATTTAAGAAATATTACAGAAAATGTTTACAGACCTAAGGCTCCAGGAACTCTGGAAGTACAGTCCTTGTATATTACTGAACCACAAAAAACACCACCTCAATTTGTGGTGGAACATAAATATTGCAGAATGACATTCAGTGGGTGGCAAAAAAAAGGTCACGATTGTAAAGTAACCAACCAACCAAATAATAATATGCTATGTCCATTGGGGACAAAATATTGTAATTTTGAAAAAGCACACAGCTATAAATAAAGTTAGCAGTTATTTGCTGAAGTGTACAGATTAAGTCTGCAGTCTGAGGGCTATTCTGCAAGTATGTAATAGAAAAGAAAAGCTGAAATTGTTTGATAGCAGACACAGTGGCACCACACGCATTGTTTGGGCTAGGAGCTATGGTGAACTGCACTCCACAGTGTTGTGTAAAAGGGAGTTTATTACCACCTCCTTGGATTTAGCCTTCTTTAATGTAAACAATGATTCTTCCTTTTAAAGTTTCGGTCCTGGTATGCAGAAATAGGGTAACAAAACCAGCACAGCTTAATGTTTCTCCCTGGAATTTGGGTAAAGTCTGTGATCAAGAAGAGGACAGGAGTGCCAGAAAGCATGTTTGCTGATGAACAGTGGCAACCATCTAAGTCCTCTGAGGATTTCAACATGGCATTCTTGCAATTTTAATCAGAGAGAGACTACATTTTTCACAGCATGGAGACTAACTGTCTGATTATGGCTTTCTTTAAAAGATATAGGGTGAAGGAGAATCAGAAATTATTTTTACTTTAGTGAACGTCACCAGTTTATAAAGTCAAAACAAGCACACAATGAGCCAAAGTCAGCCCAGACGTCACACTGGGGAAGAATCTGGCCCAAAGTATGTGTTAGCTGGATGAATACTTCTGGTGTGTGAAAATGAGTACTAAGATTTCTACTCTTTAATGCCTACATGTCATTAGAGACAAAAACTGCTAGAGCATGGTTACACTGAAGAATTTTCAAGAATTAAAAAAGTTCTCTTTTAAAGAAACCACTGCCCAGACAAGCTTGCAAAATTCTATTTGCTCTCTTAACTTGATTCTTGAGAAAGAGATGTTTTTTGTCAAGCAAGAAACATAACATTTTTAAATTCATAGTTATTATGGCAAGTACAGATTTGTGCGTGTGGCCTGCTAAGTTTTCGTGCTGATGTAACGATGATAAGGTGCATTGTTGTAAGTTATGTAATTATAAATTCTTAAGATTGTAATATTTTTATATCCATAGAACTATATTTATAGAGGTCACTTCACACACCACTGAAATATAGTCACCTTGGAAGGCAGAAATATGGCAGCTGTTTAAAAGCACAAAGCAACACTACAGACTATACTTGCCCAAACTAAAAAGTTGGCTAGGATGTGAGAGCTGGCACTCCCCTACTACACGTACAAAATGTGTGACTGGCTTTGAATGTATTAAATCAGGGGTGTCAAACTTACGGCCCGGGGGGGCCGGATCTGGCCTGCCAAGGGCTCTCATCCGGTCGGCGGAGCTGCTGCCTGTTCCAGAGAGTGGCTCTCAGCAGCAGAAAACAGCCTGTCTGCGGCCCAGAGCTCTGCCAGTAGCATTGAGAGATGAGCTGCCGGCCCCTCCCCTCTGCACCCCGTAGCCAGGGCAGTAAGTAGGGGCCCCAAGGGGGAGGAAAAGAGCGGGGGTGGCAGCAGGTATGGGCAAGCCCAGAGCCAGGCATGGGCTGCACGGTCCCCCGGTGGTAAGGGGGGGGAGCCCAGAGTTGGTGGGGAGGGGAGCCCAGAGCCCGGTGCAGGCCATGGAGTCCCCCAGTGGCAGAGGGGGGCAAGCCAGGTGCGGGTCATGCAGCAGGGTCCCCCGGTAGCAGAGAAAGGGGGCAGAGCCAGCAGGGTCCCCTGACAGCAGGCTGGGGATTGGGCCCAAGGCCAGTGGGCACAGGGAGAAGGGGGGGGGGGGGGG
>ML685849.1:5847584-5885057 GCA_007922175.1 Pelusios castaneus | reverse complement strand
CGGACATATGGCTCACGTCATGTGTCCTGCCCTCCAATGTGGCCCACCACATAGAATGAGTTTGACACCACTGTATTAAATAGACACTGTCAACTACTCTAGATCTGATAAAAGTTTTACAGAACCTAATAAAACTGAATATTGAGATGAGGTATTTTTTTTAAATGTCCATTAAACCAATGTTTCTGTTTGGATTTGAACCCCCTCCTAGCAGTGCTCACAAGACAAAGATGGTGCATGAGAACAAGAAAGTTAAAAAACTTTCAACAATTAGTATGTTTACCTTGCCCAGCTGAAAGAAATGCAAAAAACAAAATATGGAACAAAATTCAACCTGTAGCAGAGGCCCCAGAACCGGCACTCTGATATTATACAGCCTCTGTGTACTCCTGCATGGATGGAAAGCACATACACACTCCCAAGTGAATCTCAAAGTCTGAGAAGTGGGAACGGCGCAACTCTGACAGAGAAGTAGGCTTCAGGGACTGGTCAGGCGAGGCAGGGAATCTAAGCTGATACAGAGCACTGGGTGCCACTGCATAGCTGCAGTGGAAGGGCCTTTTCTTGGGCTATGAGGTAGAATTAATTTCTCCCCTCCTCATACAGGGTTGTAGAAGGCCCAATCATTTGGGACTTCTGTGGAATACTTGAAATGTACCCCAGATGCATAAGAACATATTATATTTGTGACTTCCTTTGCATTTTGGTGTTGTTAGTATTTTGACTAACAACACAAGCAAGAAATTTTATTTTTAAATGTATGGTTTTGATCAGATAGCATCCAATTAAAAAGAGAAACTGAAGACTGGCCTAAAAATACATGTACTGCTGCAGTTGCCCCAAACTTCTGACCTCCTCTTAAGGATTTTTGAGATTATACTGATTTCTATCATCCTGGGTTGTATTCGCAGTAAGCAAGACACAATAAGTAATTCTTCTACTTAACTCCAAGTTGATAAGGCCTCAGCTGGAGTACTGTGTCCAGTTCTGCCACATTTCAGGAGAGATGTGGACAAATGGGAGAAAGTCCAAAGAACAGCAACAAAAACTACTGAAGTTCTAGAAACCAGGACCTATGAGGAAGGATTGAAAAAACTGAATGTATTTAGTCTGGAGAAAAGAAAAGTGAGCAGAGACATGGTAACAGTTTTCAAATACATAAAAGGTTGTTACAAGGAGAAGGGAGAAAAAATGTTCTCTTTAACCTCCTGAGGATAAGACAATAAGCAATGGGTTTAAATTGCAGCAAGATAGGTTTGGGTTGGACATTAGAAAAAAATTCCTAACTAGGGTAATTAAGCACTGGAACAAATTACCCAGGGAATTTATAGAACCTGTCATTGGAGGTTTTTAAGAACTGATTAGACAAACATGTTGGGGATGGTCTAGTTATTATATAGTCCTGCCATGAGTGCAAAGGACTGCACTAGATGACCTACTGAAGTCCTTTCCATCCTACACTTCTACAATTTTAGAAGGTTAAGTTCTCAGGCTGACATCATTACTGGGGAATAGAGTACAAGGTATGAGACTGGTGAGGAATTCAGATGTCAGTAAAGATAGCAACAGCAGAGTATATCAGCAGAAAGTTTCTGAAAAAGGGAATGACAGCAAAGAAGAAAAGGAGGTAAAAGAAGACCAAGAATCTACCCCAGGGAGAGACGGGCTGCAAAAGACATGGGAGCCAGTCAGAGACATGAGGTGCTTGCTGTAGAGACCACACAGAAGAAGAGGTGTCCACAGGGAAATGAAGGCTACAGCAGAGGCTATCAGGAGGGAAACAGCAAACAGTAGAACACTGATGTTACTGCTAGTAAACTACCAGCCTAAAGGTTCAAACAGCATGAAGTAATGGTGCAAGTAGAGCAATTATCATTGTCCTCTCTTCCTCATCCACAAACTGCATTTAAAGCCACACTGCTGGAATTCTTGCAGTAAGACTTATAACATAGAACTTAAAGGAGATTCAGTATGTTGTGGCAATAAGGTGTGATTTTAATAGGCTGGAAGCACTATTCTTGGTAGCCACGACAATAGAAATGGACAGAACCCCAATTCTGTATCACTACTTTCTTTAAAGGGTTTTTCTTTTCCCCATCCATGCTAGCCGCTAACCCGAGCCAGCAAAAACACACTTATGCATACAATATATTTATATAACAGGGTAGACCTTTACCGCTACATGTTTTTTCTCAGTAATATGATATCAGCACCTAATTAGATTTACATTTTTCATGCACAAGCTGCCATTGTGAATTTAATTCCACTCTGAGAAAATTACCTTTGTGGCCACAGCCAATAGGCTCTTGTCTTGTACGTCCAAACTGAAACTTAAAACAAACAAGCAAGCAAGTAAATAAATACAGACAACTAAGGCGTTCTAGGGTTATAACAGGAAGTGATCCCAGTAATAAAAATGAAAATAAGGAGCTTTCAAAGTAAGTCAGCAGAAGAAACATATTGTTACATCTTTATTCTTTACTTCTTTCTTTTGTATCATATAACTCTTTGAAAATAACCAGTTTGAAAATTAGACATTTAAAAATAAAATTTCTTTACAAGTTAGGTGGCAATTCCCTCCTCTCCTCCCCCAAAGATTTCAATATGTACAAAGATTGTTTTTGCTGGCTACTGACACTAAAAAGGAAATGAATTTTTATAAAATAGACAAACAAAAACAAGACCACTTCACCAGTGCAGTAGCAAGGGCATTTTTTAAAATCTAGCATTGCATTACATTACTTCTAAAAACCAAGTTACATATGTGTTAATAGTGCACTCAAAATTAAAGCACTATCTATTTGCATATTGACCTACAGCTGTTGGACACATAAGTATATTATACCTCAAGCTACAATAACATCAGAGCAGCACAAGCTTGGGCATTACTTGGGTGGAAAAGAGCTAGAGAAAACCCAGGATTTGCAAGAAGTAACACTGGGGACTCAGCAGGCGGCGCTGTCTACCAACCCTGAAGAATCTGTACTCTACTACAAAGGCCCAGTCTAGTACTAGAGGCCACTCACACTACAGCTGGTGGTGATATTTTTGGGGTTAGGTATAGAGATGAAGCCCATGATCATTGGGGTTATTAAAGATCGAGTGACTTTTTTTTCACAAGTATAGCGTTAAATTCCTGTATCTTGTCCAAATTTTAATTTGCCTCACTGGGGTTCCCACGCTTTGTTGCTTCTCTCAGCTGAACTCACTGCAAACGCCCTGTATTCCTTCATTCCCCACTCCTCTCAAGCTCCCTGTGTCACCTTTCCTACTCCCTCTATTTCAGTGACTCACTGTAATCCCCTCATGCGTGGGATTCAATGGGCCACCCATAACAGGGCCGCTCATTCTCACTTCTCCATCGTGGCACATGCTCCACTTTCCCCCCGCTTCTCTTCCTCTGCCAGGGCTTCTGTGAGCCCCAACATGCCGAGGATTCTGTATGTACTTGTTCCCCTTTTCCTCCCATGCCAGTGTCTCTATGTGTCCCCTCCCGCAGTTCCCTTCTGCCCCATACCAGGGTAATCCGTTCTCTCCCCTCTCCTCCCCTCCCACCATGCCAGGGGTTTGCCTTCCCTCCATTCATTCATGATGTCAACATTTTAAGCTGAGATAGGAATACTATTGTGCTGAAACATTGCTGGCTGCCATCAACTGATTCTCTACAATTCCAGAGATAGCTGAAGGTGCAAATAGCTCTGGGTGTCACTCATTTCGCCCCCTCTGGTTTTCCAATTTTCACTGAAACCAATAGGATACTGCCCACTTATGCCAAGAACATTCCCTGGGGGTTGGAATTAATCAGAGCCGAGTCTTAAGGAACAAGAAGAGACAGAGGTGGTCTGGTAGACTAGAATTACGATGTCATGCCAAAGCACCGGGAGCAATATGGAAGAAGGCACAGAGATGCTCCTAGGTCAGAGACACAGATGAGCAGGGGAGAGAGGTGGCAGGGTGATGGTGGCAGAGAATAATTTTTGTCTCATGTTGCTATATGCTTTAAAATAGATGCCAGGTTTCAATCTAGAAAAGACTGCCTCCTCCATTTGTGGCGAGCAAAGTGATTCATATATATGTTTATAGTGTATGTGTATATGAATGTGATACATATAATTATTCCCCACACTTCCCCTAATACTAGTGGATGTGTTTTCTACTGCAATCATCCCATTAGTCATGGCAGATTTTTGTGGGAAACGCAATGCTGGAGTGCACTTTCTAAATGGCAGCAGAAGTTGTTCATGGTGTCATGAGTTGCTAACAGCAGCATAAACACTAGCCAATGGTAGGGTTAGCTGGTCACTCTAGCTGGAAGAAGAAGAGACTCTATATTCTCTATTCCTCCTAGTTGCCTAGTGCAGAGGGCAAAACCTAGCACACACTTTACAGAACTAGCTAATAAAGTCTGTAAAATGATTTGCTTCTATTTAGGAAGAAAGTGTAAAAGAAAAAAATATCATGATCATTATAGTATATGTACTATACTATGTGCAAAATTATACTGTAAAGGGACAAATTCAGTAATTTATTATAAATAATTTCTTCTTTATTGTTTAGAACAGTGGTTCTCAACTTATTTATCATTGTGGGCCACATACGCAGCTCGCTCACTGTTATGTGGACTGCATCCACACAATATATATATTACCTGTATGGCCCTAAGGATGTAACATGGGCAACAGCTGTGTATTGACTGGGCTGCAGGCAGCCCATAGGCTATGGATTGAGAACCACTGACTTAGAATGATCCCTTGGAGACCTGAAATGAAAATTTACATCTCTACTATATATTTCTTTCTCCTCTTCCTCAAATGCATGCTGGCTTGTAATTATAGGGTAGCTGCTTGATCAGTCTACTGACATTGCTCAAGAAGGGGGAAAAAGCCAAGCAAATTAACACTGAAATAGTTGTACTGAGTGGAAAACAAAAGAAAACCACAAAGGATTCAGTCAATCTGCAACCCACATTAAAAAAAGTTAGTTCAACAGGAAAGTCTACAAACCTTACAAGGGCATCATTAAGCATGAAGAGGTAATTCTGGGCCTCAATATTGGACTTAAATTCCTTGAAAAAGTTACAGAGCTAAGTTGACAATCCTGTCTTGCCTAAACTAGGGATGTAAGTGGCTAAACATTTAAACAGTAAGCCGTGCCTTTACCATTTAGTAATTAGTTTAAATGTTGCCATTGGGAGATCCTCCCTGCTCAGCAAGAGCTGCCCAGCTATGGCTCTGCAACAGCATGCCCGGGCTCCCTCCGCTTCCTGCCCACTCCAGCAGCCTCTACCAGAGCCTGGCCACGGACGCTGGCAGGAGAGCCAGTAACGCCGCGGCAGCGCAGTGGGGCTGAGCCAGCCGGACGAGAGGCTCATCACATCCTGATGTCTCTCCTTTTGCCCCCACCTGCTTTTGAAAGTGCAAGGTAAGTTGATTTTTAAATGTTCTATTTTTAGAAGTTTAAACGGGTCGTTAGTTAAACAAATTTTTACATCCCTAGTGTAAATCCCTACAAAGTATTTATGCTTCCATGATAAATACAACAGTTGTACAGAGAGGGCCCTTGTTTACACTAGAGCAGCAGATTTTATCAACATGATGGCAAAAACACAGGAAGCCATTAGATACTTACCTACACTACAACTCCTAACCATCCTTAAACACAGGTAAGAATTCTTTTTGTAAAAATCCCAGTCAGAGACACAAACATCCAGGCATTTATGCACAAAGTTTGCAGTGAAGCAAAGCACTTAAGTGCATATATACTTTTAATCACATCCATAGTCCCATGGAAGTCAACTTGAGTACTCAGAAATGTAAAATAGCACATATACTTAAGTGCTTTATTGGATCAGTGCCAAAAGAGGTATCTCAAGTGTAAACGTGGGTACATGTATAAACTTTCTAGGTGTGGCTTTGCGGCCAGTTGTTACGTTTCGGCCAAAGGTCTGAAATCTAAGAGCTTTAAAATGTTGCAGTGGTGCAGATGTGCGCTGCAGACGACACAATGGGAGGGCTTCTCCTGTTGGCGTAGGTAATCCATCATCCCAAGGCGCAGAATTTTGTCAACAGAGAAGAAGCATTCTCATCAACACAGTACCGTCTACACCGAGAATTAGGTCCCTGTAACTAGTTATACTGACGTAAGTTACTAGTGTAGACCAAGCCCAAGAAATGTAAATTTAAAAGTATTGTGCTTAACACTTTATTAATGTAAAATTAATATCTTATACTTCCTTTTCTTTGAAACACACTTTTCAATTAATTTTATAGTGAGGCTTGTAAAGAGAAGGGGTAGAAATACTCTTTTGCAGTTGGTCAGGGAAATGCCAACACCACTTTTTGTTGAAATATGACTATTTATCAAAATGGTTCATAAAAGATGGTTTCATTGATACACAATTTTCAATTAATTTTATAGTGAGGCTTGTAAAACCAGGCAGGGTTCTGAAGGAAATTGGATTGGTTTCCTCCTCATTACTGGGGACCCTAGGGCTTCCAGGATCCAGGGCAGCCAGCCAGGTGAACTGCCTCCAAGTTAGTTACCCCAGGGCTTCCAGAATTGATCCCAGTCCATCAGATGGGTTACACTGGAGCTAGGGCTCCATTCCCTTTCATGGATAATTGTAAAAACTGGGGGGTTTTATCTGAATTGAATGAAACCAAATTTTGAAATATTGTAATTCTCTACTAATTTGAATCTCTCTCTCCACTTAACTGTAATTTTTAAAATATGTTTTAATCTTAAATATCCCACACTTCAGCCATCATCATTATTTCACTTACGTGGAAACTGTGCAGCTTAAATTGTCTTAATTAAATAAACTTGCTAAAAAAAACCCACCCAAAACAAATCAACTCCATAAAAAGATATTTTTAGATTAAATAATTAGTTTCAACAAGCAGCATAAATGTTTTGGTACGGTTTACAAAAATAACATTACCTAATGTTTTATGAAGGTCACGAACTGTCTGAACTGCAATTAGCATCATCTGATTTCTTTCCCTCCTTCTCGCTTCCTCCCCCACGCAAATTTGGCACACACTAAAAGGTGTTAAGTAAAATTGCCACAGGACATACTGAAAATCCCTGCAACAGCTGCACCTGAAACTTCAAGAAGTATCTTTTAGATTCTGTAGCCTGATAAAGTTGCTGGAGGATTACAACCACCTTTGAAAATGGAGCATCATCAGACTGGCACAGATTGGGGGCAGTTTTCTCCTCTGCTCATCAATTTGAAGGCTAGTTCTGCAGTTGCACATTTCAGAAAACTGCCAGAAGCCATTGTGCTTTTACTGGAATGGTCATTAATGATACAGGTACAGACCTTGCAAGAAACAAAGTCAACAGAACTCCTTCCCAGACTTAAAAGTCCTTAAAAATCCTATTCAGTGATGACAGAAGCAGATTATGACAGAAAGGGTCTGTCATTGTTTACAATACTGCTCCTTTTGGAGACCTATAATAAATATGCACTTTTTTTTGAAGGCTTTGTTCTCTTTCTACCCAAAAGAAAAAAACTTTCAGCTACAGAAAAAACACAATCTAGCACAGTCCTATTTTCCCATAACATCTCTTCGCCTTGCATGTTATCTCTGAATGGATGACCAATCATTTCAGGATTCGTACCTTTTATAGAGACTTTCTACAAGAATAAATAATGCATGCAAGGCAAGATGATGTTTTTAATAACTGAAATATATAAAATTTCACATATTTAGTAATACCCCATATTTATATTTTTCCTGTTCAGCAAGAATGAATTTAATATCCTTCTAACACTAAATCAACCCTAGATGGCAACCTGCTATTAATGGATGAATGCATCCTAATTTAATTCCATTGACATTCTACTATCAATGCATCTGGCCTATAGTAAATTGACTGTACTTCAGAGGTAGCAGATTCTGATCCTGATGTAGGCAAACATCAATAATGACATGTCATTCTAATAGTAAGTGACACACTGCAACTTCATCAAGCAATATTTTCCAAAAGGAGAAACACGATGAACAACAGGAAAAGATGTTTCTCGTCTTTATGTCCCCATTATATTCATTGTTTTTAAACCTCTATCTGTACCGTTTTCAGGATTTCTTTTAATTAAAAGTGGTTTCAACTCAAAGTTGTAAATTAACATATAATAGTGAGAAATAACAGGGCAAAATGGGGCAAAACTTTTTGGTCGAAACATTCTTTGGAGAAAAATGCAAATTTGGATCAAATGAAGCATTTCACAAATCTGTGCAGAATTGTTTTAGTTGATTAAAAAACCTACAAAAAAGTTCAAAAGAAAACCTAAATATTTCATTTTGATGTTCCTGAAACAAAACATTTTGATATCTTGATTCAAAATTACTTTTAGTTAAGACATTTTCTTCAATTTTATTTTTAAAAAATGTTTAAAGAGCTCAAAATTGAAATGAAACATTTTGTTTCAGATCAACAAAATGTTTTTGGTCGACCTGAAACTAATTTTTATATTTTTTAGCACTTCTAGCAAACCAAAAATAAACCAAATACTTGCACAGATTGAGTGCTGACCAGTTTTAGAGTATTATGAGCTCTGCAATTACTTAATAAAAGGAAACACTCTATCTATGAAAAAGGAAATTTATTTAAACAACAAATAAATAGTTAATTAAATAATATATATCTATAGCTATACCTATATAGATATAGATATATATCTTCTTTTGTCCCATAGTACTAGAACTTCATGCTGAATGGAATTTGTCTCCCTGGAAGAGGGAAAAAGAACAGAGAGGATTAAGATTTTTATAATATGCTTTATAAGGCACAGGCTCCACAGGACAGGTCTCACAAGAATTTTGTTTGCTTGAAGAACCAAAAAGATACCAGGCAGCTTAAAGACAGTACTGGATGAAAAGTAGATTTTATTACATTCAACTTTAGGAGACTATAAACTAATTCTACTAATAAGTCAAAGTATCAAAGAAGCACTGCAGACTCATTACTTTGAGACAGGATTATTTGGGGATAAAAGCACTTTTTCTTCCCCTTTTTTCCTTATTGGTATAAAGAAGTAACACTTTTGAGAAGTTTAACATTCATGAAAAGAGAACAAGTTAAAGATAGATCTGCAAGACAGGTCACACTAGAACAGATATTAAAATCTCATTTTTCTCTGAAAAGAATAGCATCACAAGGTTCTGTGTCTGTTTCAGTAACTGCATATTAAGTCTGATGGTTTTACTAAATGGTTAGCCCTCTACAGTCAATATATAATCTGAAAGTCAATATGTTTCCTTTCTGGCTCATGCTCTGTCAACAGTAAATATCCACAAACAGAACTTGCTTAACATTTCTGTTGATATGAGACAGTCAGACAGTCCACTCTTAGATCAGGGGTACCAAACATGCGGCCTGCTGAACGTCTTCCATCTGACCTGTGACTGGACTTGGCGGGACCACACTCTCCCCCTAACAGAGAGAGAGTGCTCTTGCATACCCAGTGCTCCGCAATGCCGTGAGAGTGAAGCGCCGGGTATGAGAGACTGTGGTCTGCAAGACTACACTCTCCCCCTGAGAGAGAGAGAGAGAGACAGACACAGAGAGGTACCGCAGAGTGCAGTTTCGCATACACAGCACCCCGTGATGCCAAGAGTGCCGGACTATTTGATTTATAGTACGTACTGCCCACTTGAAGTACATTTAAGTCAAATCTGGCCCACCACAGCAAATGAGTTTGATACCCCTGGGTTATATACAGTGCTAACAGAAATAATAGTAAAATCTTATTATGGTCACCAGTGCTAGTAGAGATGGCTCTAAACCCACACAGAGAATACATATTTTGAGTAAGAGGATGATAGTCTTTGTCACTTTCTAAACCAGAACCACATTAGCTTCTTCTGCCAAATAAGGATTTTTGCATTAAAAATTATTTATTTGCTTCCGAACTGGAAGTCAGTCTCTGTCTCAGGTGAGGGATACATCAACATCCAATGCAATCTCCATACATTATTTATAATAATTTCTTATTAAACATGAGAAGATTGTACTGTTCTGAGAATGAAACCTTTATTTTATAAAATCAATGCGCTCCTGTCTTTAGTCTGCAAGCAGACTGAATTAATCATACAAGCAGAAACATGACCCTCCCACTTCTCCTCTTAATGACACGTTATCTTCAAAAGGTAGTTACGATTATCTAAGTGCTAACACATATAGCCAAGATAGCAGTTTCCAGATTTGCTTTTGATCCAAGAGTCCCTTGAATGTGCACACACAGAGATGATCAAGTTTTGAATAACTGTTCATATGTGCTATATGAAGACGGCATCTTATAATATAACTGTTGAAACTAAAACAAAAAAGTCCATCTGACACCGAACACCACTCGTCAGTTTTCTCAAAATTCATCTAGTAGTTTACATACTCATTTAAAAACAAAAGGGGGCAAATATTGCACTTATTCAGGGGTATTTGTGGAGGGTAAAGTGCTGTCTTGGTACTACTTTCTTTGAGTTCTACACATCCAACTCCTCAACCCCACCCCAATCCACACACCACAAAGCATGTAAAAATGTAACCTGTAAAAGAAAAATGGAAAAAAGGAGCACTAGAGATGGTTTCACACAAACACAAGCACTTGTCTCCCTATTGTATCTAAAGAAATTTGTCCCCAAGAACATTTCTTCTCTTTCCTGTGCTATGCTCTGTCACTAAATAGGATGCCATGTCCTGTTAACACAAGACATTAAGACCTATTACGATGGCCATCAAAACTGAGGTGCTCATCATTCTCATTGGATTATGTACATTAACCACTGACTTTGAAGTTTTCCTATCTAAAGCTTTCATAAGTTAAAATTTATGACAGTAATGTCTCAAATTTTAAATAGTCATCATAATATTAAATCAAGAATCTAAATAAACCATGTACATAAAATTCACTAGAAAGAAACTATGCATAAAGAATGGATTTTATTTTTTTTTGTTTTTTCTCACCCCAAATTTTTTCTGCATTTTAGATTTAGTTGCCTTAAACAAATAATGTAGATTAGAGGTTCTCTACGTTTTTTTTTTTTGTTTTTTTTTTTGCTGGGACCTCCTTTGAAAATATTTCATAGGCTGTAATGACCCCCTATGTCATGCCATCCTTACTTCTGCACTGTTTTGGGGGGTGGCACTGACAGATGCAGCCCTGGCACGCATGGTGGCTGAAAGCTCATGACCCTCCCCCCTCCCCCCAGCAATGATAACACTTGTGACTCCTTGAGAGGTCCTGATGCCCAGCTTGATATAGATCAATTCTATAGACCTGATCTTGCAAGTCCTAATCTCCCACTGAAGTCAAATGTGCTTTCTTCAGAGATGCTCACCACATCGCAGAATTAAGCCTTTTGTTTTTATATACCTTGAACTGAGAAATTACCTTGTTTATTTCATGTCTGTGTCAAAAATAGGTAAATAATATTCATGGCACGTGCTATCTACCTTATAGCTGTCAATCATATCTGCTTTGAAAGACACAGGCCTGTCAAACATGTCTGTTGTCAGAGAGGAAACACTACAGAAATGACTGCCATTATTTTAGAAAAGGCTAGGGAGCAAAATCATGAATACACAAATGCTCTCTGATTACAAAATTACATTACAGTTTCATGCACAAACTTGTTATTTCTAATTAAACCTTTTAAAAATCAAAATACTCTAGAGTTAGCTTTTATTTTCAAGTAAGTTTAAGCCTATTATTTTACATAATGGATGGTAATGAGGTGTTTCACCTAACCTAACACAAATATTTTCAAAAGTTTTTAGTTTTCTTTTTAAACTGGGTATGGATTTAAATGTACCAAAAAGTTGTGAACCCAAACACAACATTTTGCTAATGAATGAAAATTAAAGAGTGAAAGTGAACAGAATAATGAAAGTGAATTTACACTATGTGCTCAAGTTTTCACAAAAAATACGTTTTAAGTAGAAGTTTGGTTTTATAACTTTGACACACACATGCATCTAAAGTTACTGATGATCCACCTCCTGGACAGAAGAGTAAACCTATAGCGATATTCAGAAATGAAAAACAAGAATGAGGGGGCTTCCATCAGTAAGGTCCAAGGGCAATACCCTAGTGAGAAACTCAGTTCCCCAAAAACAATGAGAGTCCTGTGGCACTTTATAGACTAACAGATCTTCTTCGGCATAAACTTTCGTGGATTATAATCCACTTCGTCAGATGCAGCAGGTTCCCCAGAAGTTGCAAAGATGGCAATCAATAAGATGTCTACTAGGGTGCTGTCCCTAGATGCTTCTCATGCTCCATCTTTTATGATCAGCCTCTAGCATTAGGTGTCTGATAAATCTCAGCTCCACCTTCTCCTGACTGCAAGAAGGGAAAAGGAATTTTGTCTCTTTTTGCCTCCTCAGAGCCTCCTGTCCGCTGCGTGGAAGGTAGGTGTGGGCTACTCTGCTCCTCCCCCGTTCATGTTTTAGGGACCTCCTTCCTCATAAATAATTCCAATTCCTGTTCCCATTACTGCTCTTAGCTTTCCCACGCAGCAGCTCGATTCCTAACAGTTTCACCAAACTCCTCAAGTTTCAAAAGAGCAACAGTGAAACTCATCTGAGCAGTTAATGTCACTCTGTTCCCATTAGAGCAGGGTAACCTGCAAGATAGCAACAGAGGCATGGAGCTGTCTCTGAAAAGTGAAGAAGAGAGCAATGAATTCAGTTTATATTCAATTCACACTTGTAATTCTATCTTCTTTGTAACAACAATAATAACAGAAACACCTTTCTCCTCAAAAATTAAAGCTTATTTTCTGCAGAAAGAGATGGTTTAACTAATTATTTCTTTTGAAACCAACATCTACAAACACAGGAATCTGAAATTTTTTTCCCCATCAGCAAAGCTTATACAAATGTCTTAGTGTGTGCTCATCTATAAAAGGCAATGAATCTAAACAGGATCAGATTTATCCATTTATGTCAACTTTTACAGCACAATTTATCTCAGTCCAATTGTTCACTACTGATTTGCGGCCAATGTATATTTCAAGGTGCCAAGATAAAATTTTGACAACTTAAAAATCTGAACTAAAAGAAGGGAGAAAACATTAAATTGATTATTTTGGATCCCCAGTTAACATTCTGTTTACAAATCACACATTTAACAAAAACTCCCTTCTAGGCTATTAGACCCTGTTCATTTGTGTGCCAGTGATTGATAACACAAGAGAAGCTGCTCTGAGTGCAGTGACTTCAGAGAAAAAGCAAATCTTTTTGTGATTTGGATTAGTTCTCCACC
Source organism: Pelusios castaneus (assembly GCA_007922175.1). Taxonomy (NCBI): domain Eukaryota; kingdom Metazoa; phylum Chordata; order Testudines; family Pelomedusidae; genus Pelusios; species Pelusios castaneus. Next base: position 5,871,784 of record ML685849.1, on the reverse strand, counting down.
TGAAACCTATCACTCAGTAGCTTAAACTTTATAAATTACAAAGAGACTCTATCTAAGACCGTTCCAAAAGAAATTTCCAATTCTGAATTTCTAGGTATTCAGGTTCTCTTGCACATTTTATTCATATACTACAACACCATTTACTTACTCTCCATCTACTTCTGGTCGTTTGCACACACAGTGAAACTTGCCACCGAAATCGATATAAAGGTCATCTTCTACAATATGGAAGATTTGACCAATGACCATTTTGTCTTTGGCGGGCCCCATCTGAATTAAAGGAGAACGTCTCAACATAGATGCAAAGGATTCGACATTGCTTGAAGGCACCTGCAGTTAAATATAAAAAAAAATAATAAAAAGTGATGTATATATTTCCAGACATAAAATGCAACTGATGTCCAAAGGAAATGCTAAATCTTAGTTTTAATGTATAAACAACAGCTATTCACTACAATACAGTTCAAGATTTTTATGTCCTTGGAACATTTTTGTAAATATCCTTGGGAGAGAATTTCAGAATTTCACATATTAAAAAGAGCAACATTTTTACATGTGAACATTGAACATATACATGAAGATGATAATGAAAATACTTTGCAGCTATGCAGTAATTTGTATTTTCAAAGTGTTTTACCAACATTAACTAATCAATAATTTAATAAAATAATGTGAGGACTATGTAGTTCTTAAAAGATGTATTTCCTAGTTGATAATATGATCTACTTGCATGTAGAACCTCATTAAAATCAGATCTTAATTTACTACATTTTGCTTCATTAATCAAAATGTACTGAAATAAATTTGGCAGGACATTACTGGCTGCAACTGGGTTTTTAAAAAATTTTTGACCATTTAATTTTTAACTTTTGTATTTAAATAACAAAAGGAATGGTCCACTTTACGGATTAGTGCTTGCAGTTTTTTCCTTTTCACCTCCCAGCCCTATATATAAACATGGAAAATATTTCACCAGAATAATGATATGGAAGTACCTGTAAAAACTTGATTTTTTTAAAAAATGCTCAGAGAATGCATGACAACACTCTTTCTTCCCTCTCATATAAACCATAATCTCAAACAAAACACATGAATTCTCTGGCAAAATACATAGAACACTATATTTTCCCCTTACAAAGACAACTGGGACCCACAAGGCATTCTCATCTTCTTCTTAAAGCAGAGGGAGACTTCCTCATTTTCTTCTTGGTTTGAGGGAGACTTGTTCCTGTAGTTTCCTAATCTATCTGTCTGATGATGTTTAAATTGCTGTCATTTTCTTGAGTATACTCGGACATCTCTCCAAATCCAGTTAAAAACAGTAACTAAAATATACATCTCTGTGAAACGGAGTAAACTTTAGGTACCATGTGTGCTGGCTGATGCTAAGTGGGCATATGTAACTGCCATGAAAACCTGGAAACAAGACAAGAGCATTTAATTGTACTGTGTCAGCTAATAAATTCAGCCATCCATGGCAATACATAACCACCAAGGAGAAAGATACACAAAGGAAATCTCTAAGAGATTTTAGACCAAACAGTAAATACTCTATTCTATGCATAGGATACTATGTACCAAAATATTCCAAGTAAGAGACTTCTTTAAAATTAACATTAAGAAATAGAAGCTTTAAAATACCTAGACTAGACATACTGTAGTTAGAAAGGCAAATAAAGAGCCCATATTCAGAAAAGGGAAGGAGGCGGAACTATAGCCTCACCTCAGTCCCGGAAAAAATCATGAAGCAGGTCCTCAAGGAATCCATTTTAAGGCACTTGGAAGACAAGGAAGTGATCAAGAACAGTCAACTTGGAGTGACCAAGGGCAAGTCACATCTGATCACTGTGATTACCTTCTATGATGAGATGACTGGCACTATGGATGTAGGAAAAGTGGTGGCTGTGACATACCTTGACTTTAGCAAAGCTTTTGATGTGATCTCCCACAGTACTCTTGCCAACAAGTTAAAGAAGTATGTGTTGGATGAATTAATAATAAAGGTAGACAGAGAGCTGGCTAGACTATCAGGAAATGGCTCGATGTTTAGTTGGCAGCCAGAAACAAGTGGAGTCAGGGGTCAATTCTGCAGCTGCTTTTGTTCAACGTCTTCATTAATGATCTGGATAATGGGGTGGATTGCACTCTCAACAAGTCTGCAACTGACACTAAGCTGGGGAGGAGTGGTAGATTCTCTATATCGTAACCCTGCCCTTCAGTGTGACTTGGAAAAACTGGAGATTTGGGCCAAACAAAATCTGATGAGGTTCAACAAGGTCAAGTGCAGAGTTCTGCACTTAGGATGGAAGAATTCCAAGCACTGCTACTGAGTAGGACTGACTGGCGAGGCAGCAGTTCTGCAGAAAAGGGCCTGGGGGTTACAGTGGAGATGAGTCAGTGTTCCCTTGTTGCCAAGAAAGCTAATGGCATACTGAACTGAATTAGTCAGAACACTGCCAGAAGATTGAGGAAAGTGATTACTTCCCTCTATTTAGCATTGGTGAAGTCTTATTTGAAGTACTGTGTCTAGTTTTGGGCCCCCTACTATAGGAAGGATGTGGACAAATTGGACAGAGTCCTTCAGAGAGCAATGAAAATGAACACATGACTTATGAAGAGAGGTTGAGGTAACTAGGCTTGTTTAGTCTGGAATTTGACAGTGGCTTCCAACTATCTGAAGAGGGATTCCAGGGAGGATGGCGCTAGGCTGTTCTCAGTGGTGGCAGACGACAGAACAAGGAGCAATGATCTCAAGCTGCAGTGAAGGAGGTCTAAGTTGGATATTAGGAAATGCTTTTTCTCTAGGAGAGTGGTGAAGCACTGGAATGCATTACCTAGGAGCTGGAGGAATCTCCATTCTTAGAGGTCTTTAAAGCCCAGGTTGATAAATCTTTAGCAGGGATGATTTAGTTGGGGTTGGTCCTGCTTTGAGCAGGGGGGTTGACTAAATGACTTCCAGAGATCCATTTCAACCCTAATATTCTGTGGTTGTTCTCATAAATGCTTCCTCTAACTACTAAGATACTAAGTTTGATTCATTTTAAGATGGTTGCCTATTAAGTACAACAACAACAGTCTTTTTCCAGGAAGCAAGAGAATTTGTGGAGGGATGCATAAAGGTTTTTGAGACAATAAATCTCAGAAACAGAAACTGCAACAGAAAGAATATTTTTCTTCATAAATTGCAAAGAGAGAACCCATTAGTCAATTGCAAATCTCAAGGCTGCTAAATACTATTAAAAATTACACTTGCACCTCTTTTTTCCATACAATAGGTCAATCCTGAAAAGTGCTCAGAATGGCTCAGCCCATTTTTTGTTAACTCCAATGGCATTTGGGGGTACTCACAATGATAAATAAGACATTCCAGGCTCTCGCTAACTTTTTTTTAACCACCTTTTATATGGTCTACACAGTGCAGTCTAAAATACAGAGTATCGTTTGCTACAGTCTCCCACGATACTATTTACCCATTGCAGTAGGTAATGTAATCTCTTCATGCCAAGAAATTAATCAAACAAGCTATTGAATCAGCAGCAGCAATGTGTTTTAATTGTTACAAGAGACGGTAACACATGAGACACAGCCTATTCAATTAGAAAACAAAAATCATTTGAAACTGCTTGAAACCATACAGTAAGTCGAAGAATGAAAACTGTGCTTAATGGGAAGCAAAGATATGTTTCTATCTCGTAACTTTTAGCAGATAGCTCACTGTTATTTATCAAATGTGACAGTATAAAAAAAAACCACATACCAGAGCCTAAGCTAAACAGATGCTAAAAAAAATTAGCAGCCACACAGCAGTAATCACATAGAGAGAACAGTGCCATCATCTTCTATCTGAAATTTGGCAACTCTCATTTCTAGTAAAGTCATAACAAAAAAGGGTAGTTTTGAATTCCAATTTACTGGAATGCACAAACAGCTTAGGTTAGCCTGACATGGCAAAACCTCAGGAACTGGAAAGCAAGGTAGAGATCTGATGCCTGGCAAATTATCATCTCAGGATTTTGACTAAAATACTTTAAAGCAATTATGTATACAAAACACCTATTACCAAAAGACAGGAGTAGCTATTAATGTATCAGCTAAGTATCCTGTATAAAAGCCTTCTGCTTTAGTCACAAATGCACACTTTTCAAATTTAGACATGCATAATTTAATCTAAATTCAAATAGATAAAGTAAATTAATTTTACAAGAGCATTTGCAGTGCTTCAAGAATAAAAGCCAGAATCAGTAGGAATGTTGACAACAAGTATTAACAGCGAGTGTTTCTTCAGGTGAGGTGGCATTCTTAGTAATTCTTCACCTAATCCTCAGGCTACCCTATACACTACTCAATGAAACAAACATCTAAAATGAATCAACTTGAAAATCTACCAGACCTATAAACTATATTACTACATTTGAATCCTCTTATCTAAATAGTAAAATTTGTCTTGTCAGTGGGTATTGATTGACCCCATTAAACTTTAAGAGCAGTGGGTAAATTTTTTAATAGTTTGAAGTGACTTAGGAACCTAAGTCCTTTTTCTAAAATAACATAGGAGTTTAGGAGTCTATGGGAGGCTAGGAAATTATCTATAGCTTCAGAGGAATATCCCCTCTTAATCAGGAATTGGCACTCAGTACTGACCTACTAGTCAGGTAATCTGAATTAGAATGCAGGCTAGAACCTGGAATGGGAGATCCTACACCGTTGGAAGTCTAAGTACCATGGACTTTTTAGCTAATTAGGGGTAATCAGAATGACTATCACGTCCTCAGGTTTGATTTTTTTTGGCCTCATCTACACCACAGACATGCTGTTTCTACAATGAGCTGCATGTAATTTTCAGCAGCAACCCCACCGCTACCCCGAAAAGCAGGATAGATACCTCACAGGAGCAGAGTCCCAGGCCAACCTTGGGCAACAATGAGGAGAAGATTTTGGATGACGGAGGGGGAGAATGGGAAATAGGCAAGCAGAAGATCCATTCTCCCCAAGAGCCAGGGGTTATTTTTAACCCCAGAGCAGTCCAGTCAGACACAGGACAGCATCATGGCTGAGTGTGATGCCAAGGGAGGCAGATCTGTTCAGTATGCAATTCCCAGTCAAACAGTAGAGTTACAGGCTCTTATATTTTATGTTTAATACAAAGAAGAAGTGAGGTGCAGTCAGTATTTGATTCTCAGTGAAGGCTCCAGCTATGCAGACGATGCCCCCTGGGAAAGACTTTTAAATGCACACGGATGGCCTGGGAATCCTTCATGCAGATCTTCAGAAAACTTTCCTGGGAGTACTCTTCAATTCATTGCAGAAGTTTCTGGAAGGGCTGACTTATTTCTTCCACCATGGTATGACACTCTCCTACCTCATTACAGTATTAGTTCTGCTGGCTTCATTGTGGTACAAAGCATAAGCACCAGTTCAGATTTGTACCCAAATGCCTGCAGCATGTGCTCCCTTCCCACCTCTGTTACCTTCCAGAGCCTGATATCACACAGGGTCACCTAAGGGAAGAGGCAATCTGAGGGCTCTGATGTCTGGAAGCCAAGCCTATATTTGCCCCCCCACCCCCAACACACACACACACACACCTCTGCACAGGGAAGATGGTGTCCCGGTGCGATCCCTCAGCTGTCCCAGGGAGGGGGAGGTTCATCTAGGGGGGTGCAGGTGCAAGCTAGGCTCTGCTGCCCCTCCACCCCCCACACTTACCCAGTGTGTGGCATTCGCCTCTCCCCGTGAAGCCTGGCGCTGGCTTTGATGGGGCAGCCTCACCCAACCCCTCCCCCACCTGTCGGGTCCATGCATGGGGGAGGGAGGGGGACTGAGGGGCATCCCTCAGTACCTCCTGTCCCCTCCTTCCCGCACATACCTGCTGCTCCAGGCACTTTGGACGCCATGGGACGACCTCCCACCCCCCTGCCTTGGCCTGGAGAGGGGGGGCTACGCCAGCCCTTCTGCACTGTGCCTCTCTGCCCCCTCCACTTACCTCCAACCCAGCTGGGGCACCTCACTCTCTCCCCCACTGGCCCTGGCCTTGGGAGGGGGGGCTGGTGGGCCGGTGGGCCGGTGCTCCCCCCTGCACAGCCTGGCACCACTTCCCCCTCAGTACACCACTGCCTAAGGGAGACAGTGGTCATTTTCATTACAGGTGCTTGTACTGCATGCAACAGAGCATGTGATTCCCTCACTCATACTGATTTCCAGGTCCCTCAACCTCTATTTCCCTAACATGCCAGTGGTTTGGGTGGCAGGAATCAGCGCTGACCTAAAAATTTGCAAACCTAGTGCGATTGCTACCAACAGCATTAGGGGGCGGAAGGGAATTCCTTTGGTCTCCCACAGCCACAACCCCGCCCTCCCAAGAGCTGCTTTTGCAAAAGGGAGGCTCAATACAGGTCTCTGATCTCCATGCACCGTCCATATTGAAAAGGGGAGAGGACATTGTCCACCTGTGCTCCCAAGAAGTTGCAGCACAAGGCCTGCTGTTCATGCCACTGGGCCATACTCACGATGGCTGGACCAGCACACCAGTTCATTGATTCGACTGGGACACTGACTGTGGAATAACGAGAATGATTTTTAAATAGCAACTATTAGGCCCAGAGTATGCACTAATGGTTACCTTGAATTTTTGAAAGCCTCATGGAGATGCAGTGTCCTCACTGAGCTCTTCTTATTGCCCTGGTATCTGCCTACTCAAAATTAGCAGAGTCTGTCCGCCTACACGTCCCACCCCTGTGGAAAATTCTCTCCTTTTGCCTCACAGATATCATGGGGCACGCAGCAGGAGCGATAACAAAGGGGATATTGAGGTCTAACCTGGTAGCGAAGTGTGCCAACAACCCTTTAAACGTCCAAAGGCACATCCCATCAACATTCTGCACTTGCTCAACCTATTGTTGAGCCACTCCTTCCTGCTGTCCAGTGTTTGGGAGTAAGAGAGAGGCTGGATCACTGATGGCATTTCAATGTCATAAGTGGCTATTTTACAATCCAGAAAGAAAGCCCTGCTTCCAGCTTTCTGAATAGACCTGTTCTTAATGATGCATCATGCACCTTTCCGGACCATCCCATGCTGCTGTCCACCAGCACATTCAAAACCACTGCAAGGTATCCCTTTCTGTTTATGTACTTTTTGGCAATGTGTCTGGTGCCCAAATAGTGATGTGAGTGCCATCTACTGCCCCACCACAGTAAGGAAACCCATCACAGCAAAACCATCCACTATGTCCTGCTCATAACCCAGAGTCGCTATCCTTCGCAGCAATACTCCATTTATGGCCCTGCACACTTGGATCACAATGGTTCCCATGATGGCTTTGCCATCTCCAAATTGATTCCCCACTAACTGTCTGGCATTGCAAGCTTCCACAAGTGATCGCCACTCGCTTCTCCACTGACAAAGCAGATCTAATTTTAGTGTTGCTGCACTTCACAAATGGGGAAAGCTTTGCTCACACTTCCTGGAAAGTGGCCTTCTGCATTCAAAAGCTCTGCAGCCACTGCTCATCATCCAATAGCTGCATAATGATGTGATCCCACCAATCAGTGCTCGTTTCCCAGGCCCAGAAACGGTGCTCCACTGTGTTCAACTGCTGTGCAACTGCCAGCAGCACCTAGGAATTGTTTTGTTCTACAGCTTGCAGAAGGGCTCCTTGAAGGACATTCTGCACAGCGGACCCTCTCTCCGCTCTGGCAATACTGCAGGATAGGCACAAGGCGTTTATAATGCTCACAAGAGTGCACAGCTGAGCGGGGTCCAGACTTAGGCTATGGGGTTCGTGCAGCTAAGCCAGCCTTTTGAAAAAAAGGCATGAAAAAGTATGGGTTATTTGCCACTGAAATCAGAGTAGAGGGGAAGGAAACTGCATCATGGGAGATTTAAGCCATGTTCCCATTCCACCCTGAGATGATGTTTTGGTCCCATGAGGCACTGCAAGCCCTTCCCAAAATCCCCTGCGGCTAGCTGGACTGTGGAATAGCTATCCACACCACTCTCTGCTAGTGCAGATGTACTCCACCACCACAATTAGCATGTTGTGGACACACCAACCCTGCTTAGTTACTGTGGTGGCGGGATGTGGATTTAATTTAAGCTGATTTAACTTTGTAAGGTAGACATGCTCTTAGTTACTCTCACAAGAAGCAGAAACAAGGAAAGGGGATTACAGAGGCATCTCTGTCTCTCTCTGAGCTCTCTCCCATTAATCTGATCTGCTTGCCTGATGAAGAAGAGCCTTATCTTCATGTTTCAAGTGGATATAAATAGGCCCACCTGGGGCATGGCTTCACTCCCTGGACAAGAATTGGACACTTTCTTGATTCAGGAACCAGTGAATTGTCTATATGATGACATCCCTTTTATATGGATCCTACTGATAGAGGCTCCGTGTCACTGCACCCATGGAGGATTTTCTTTGAATTGTTTTTAGACTTATGCTTCTTTGCCTCCTTACCAAATTATAGATAAAGTCACTGTGCTGTCTAATCCAGAATGTGTTCATTGAGGTGATGTTCAGGACATGTCTACACAAGGATAAAAATCCCTCGGCTGTCCTGGGTCAGCTGACCTGGGCTTGTGGGGCTTTTATTCCTATGTAGACATACCTTGAAAGCCCCAATGGATACCCTTTGATGCTCAGAAACCTCAGCTGGTGTATTGTAACATCCCCAGTGAGCTCCACCCCACCCTGAAAGCTTGGTATCTGTGATGAAGACTTTTGAGTCTGGACTGTTTTCACAAACTAAGGGAATGAGTCCCTCTAGATAATATCTTCATTCTTCTAAGCATCTCTTGTAGGAAATAGTTTAAACCTTGAAGCTCTCATGCGCAAGTTCATCCATGGAATAGCCTCTGTGCATAAGACTGGAAGGTGCAGAAGCTGCAAGTAAAGATGGATGCATGAACTTGGTTCCTTGATACCAAGGAAATCATTATCTGGATCTTATCAAAGCTTTCCTGTGCCAAGAAACCTCTCTCTCAGACCTATTTTGGTTTCTAGATAAACAATTCCCTGAGAGGGGATGATGGATCTTTTTGAGTCTTATTACAAACTCCCGTGCTTGAAGCAGAGAGACTCTCCTATAGGTTGCCTCCTGGGGATGAGATTCTAAGAGCTGGTAGAAAGAAGTCCCAAGACTTTTCTCTGGGTTATCACTAGTACCAATACAATTAACAACCTGGTGGCAGAAGGCAACTTTCTTGCTAATTTTCTGTGTGACGTCAACATCTAATGAGAAATCCTGAGTTTGTTTTCAATTTCTTCCAAACATCTAATTCCATCCTTAAATCACTTTCTGATGTATTTGTTCTTTTTACTTCATGACATGTAAGTTTCTTCTAATTATTTTTTCCAGTAGTTACAACAGACAATCTCAAGTTATTTACAGCTCCTCACTTTTCTGTCAAACATTCAGCCCTGTCTATGACATAAAATATATTAATCATGATGCAGATAAATTTGAAAAAAAACCAAAACAAATAAAATTCATTACACAAAAGGATGTCAAACATGTAGGCAAATGAAGTGAAAACAACCAGTTTTCTACACCCTTGATATTAAAAACATGAGGTAAAAGGTTTAACAGAAATCACAGCATTTTGGATATACTCAGTTTTCTACATACACTATATAGATCAGTATGAGAAATACCAAGAATCAAGACTCTCCCTAGAACTAAATATTCTGCAAGGCAACATATTTTGATCAAAGATGGAAAAATAATAGTCCCAAACCTGATAAGATCACCATCCCATATAGAAAAGCCATGCACATTTTCTGGAGTAAACACCCCCCAAACCCCAATGTAACAGCAAGGTGGTCCCATCCCACCCAGTGAGCAACAGGTCTTGAAAAAACCTACAAACATATTTTATGTCTGCTTGCAAGGACAAGCAGTGTGCATGTTGGAATGCGTGTGATACAAATGAAACATGGATAAATGAGATGGGAGATTGGTGGTTAGATTCCTGGAGTTGGGGAATGAATGATATGTTAACATAAAGCAGTATGTGAAGAATGCAACTAACGTACATAAATACAAGACTGCCAGTGTAAAATGATGACAAGGGCAGACATCTCCTGCTTAGTTAATAAATATAGAAAAAACATGTTATTGGAAATAGGTCTTTTATAGTGGAGGTACTGTATTACCACAGCAATTAAGAGTAGAATTGGAAAATAAGCAAGAAGGAGTAGGTAATCTATTATTTTAAAAAATCCTTATTTCTCGGGGTGAAAAATACTACCCTAAAATCATTTTAAAATTGTATTTCTTTATAAAAAATATTTCATTTCTATTTACTAGCCCATAAAAGCTTACGGTTCTGCAATATTTTACCTATAAAAGTTATACATTACTATTTAGATATGAGTGAAACTTCTAGTAATTTTAAATAAGTGGTTGTACAAATTACTACAGCCCCAGGCAATAATGATTTACACAACTCACTCACTCTCTGGAGTTTTCTATTAAAAAACCACCAACAAATTATGTTCTTCAGTTATATCACCCCTGACCCCCAATTACCACCCTTTAACCAAAATGTGCTCCAGGCATTATTTCTAGAAACAGCAATCCTTACAATTCTTAAATCGCCAAATCCCAAAGATATCATCGGTAACTTTGATAATATAAAAAGTTTTAAGATTTTGTGGTTTCTGTATTCAAATCCAAACTTTGCTCTTAACTGTGCATATTCTTTTCACTTTATTGTCAATGGCAGCTACATGCACTTAGCTGAAGGTGATACACAAACAATATAATCTTGCAACAACTGATGTCCAACAGAATGAAAGACCCAATAGGTATGTCTACACTGCAATTAGACCCCCACACAGATAACTCAGGCTTGATTAATTGCACTATAGATGTTGGGCTCAGACTGCAGCCCCGGCTCTTACAACAAGCTATTATTTATGCTATCTCATGGGCTCATCTCACCTATTAGCTGCTGATATCAGAAGCGCGCAAAAGCTAATGAATGAACACTAAGTATTTTACTTACAATATTAAATACTATGGCATAGCTGCTGAAGAGAATCTATTAATATTTTTGTACAGTTGAGCCATACAAGAAGTGCTGTAGGATTATGTAACAGCAGGTTCCATTTGACTTTCAGTTAAAGGGTTACACACAAACATATATAGCCAGGGAATATTTTCAGTCTAGTATTTCTTCCACAAGTCTCTACTGTACTCTCTCTGTCGCAGTTTCTCAACCTGTGGTACATGTACCCCTAGGGCAGGGGTCGGCAACCTTTGCCAGCCCCCATGGCAGCCCCACCCACCGCACCCTCAGCAGGTGCCGGGGGCAGGGCCAAAAGGGGGCAGGGCCAGGCCTCCGGTTCCCAGCCAGGGCCAGAGCTAGGGCTACCTCCTGCCAGCAGGTGGCCTTTGGCTCCTGGTCACGGTTGGGGCCGGCTCCCGCTGGCAGGCAGCCTCCGGTTTCCGGCCCCAGGGCCGGGGGCTGCCACCCTCCAGCAGGGGTGGCTCTGGGCAGGCTGACCCGCCCTCTTCCTGGCCTTGGCCAGGGCCAGCTCCTGCTGCGGGCAGTGGTGGCTCTGGGTGGGGCTAACCCGCCCCGCACCCCTCCAGCAGCTCTGCCCAGCAGAGGGCGGGGCCAGCAGGCACCAGGAGCCCTACGCCGCAGCTTTTCCCTGCTGGCCGTGCTCCCCAGTGGGGAAGTGCGGCGAGCGGGGTCCTGGAGCCAGGGCATGTGGCCGTTGTGGCCCCAGGCTGTGCTGAGGGGCAGGGCCAGCAGGGGAGCCTGAGCGGTGCCGCATGCCACATTTGGCATGCGTGCCAGGGGTTGCCGACCCCTGCCCTAGGGGTACACTGCCCTGAGGGTACGCATGGCAGCTTCCTGCTTCTCCTGGTCCCATTGTCTGTAAGACCACGATTTTTAATTTATACCAGTGTTATGACACTCATCCTTTCAAAGTGTACAATGGATTTCCTTTGAGGAGGAGCAATTTGCTGAGAGTTGGGGAACTTATTAAAATTTTCAAAACTTAGGGGGTACTTTGCTACTTAAAAGGTTGAGAAACACTGGTCTATACCAAAGTCATCCACATTACTTTATTCAATGGTAATGATTTAGTTATTAATCTTTTGATTTACAAACATCACTAGACCAGAAATATTTAATTTTTCTTTCCTATTCTGTAAGATACAATACAGCAATTCAATATGGATGGCTAAACTGTTGATACCCATGCTGGCTTGACATTCCAATGGTCTTAAATGCAAAGCAGTTGATCAGTGCTTACTACATTTATAGTGTTTTTCGAGGCTTACCACTCTTTGAATTCATTGCATGTGACACAAATTATATGTTAGACTGTAATCATAACAGTGCTTATAAAATCAAAATGATGTGTATGGACAAAATATACACATCAATCTGGGCATGCAACAGGAATTTCAAAAAGACCATTCATAATACAACACTGCATGATACAAACCAAATCATAAGTTTTAGCTAATATGTGAATAATTAAAGTAAATACAAATGTTAGAATTCACCTACTGAGACACATAAGGAGGTTCAACAAATTTCATTTTTACTTGTACAGTTACAAGTAACTGCAGTAGAAACTGTTTGTTCTTTTTAAGCACACTGTTTTGAAATTTTTCCCCATCAAAGTATAGTTCTTGGTTCTCTCTCATTAGTGGCCTTTGGATTTTCTGGGATATAAAAAAAATCCAGACAATTAAAGTTCATAGTACTTCCCAACAGATTCAACTACAAGCCAAGATGGGCAACCACAAACACAAGATCAACATCTTTGTTTTTTTTTTTTTTTTTTTTAAAAAGGAGACTTTTTACTTTATTCCATACAAACAGAAAGTGGTAGTGAACACATACATGGATCTTATTACTAATAGGAATTAAAAACAACTACTGTATAAACTGAAACAGAAAGAAGTTTTATTAAATAAAGTTGCTTTGGAAAACAGGGTAACAAGAGAGGGCATAAAAGAAGGATGCTTGATCAAAAACAAAGGATGTGAAAAGCTCTGATTAACTCAGGGAAAACAGTTAAATGCTGTCTTGGGAAGTCACAAGGGAGGGCTTGGAATCGGTTTTGGGAAGCATTTGAGTGGAAAGTTTGAAGTTACTCTCACACAACAAAATATTGTCCTAAAATATTTTTCTTCTTAGGAAACATTGTCATGGGTCATTTCTGTAAACATATTATATATACAGAAGCTTACTTTCATCAGAGAATGAGAGTCACCACAATCTATTATTGTCTATAATATTTTAAAGTTAACTGAATTTTGCCTGCAACCAACCACTGAAAATACTGGAAATATATGAATTAGTAATACATTTTAATCTTTTAAACAATGCATACAACAGCTACTGTAATGTATACCAACCACAATTTGGATAGCATTATTCCTTGTTTATTTCAGCATAAAAATTATTTAGAAAAGTTACCATTCATAAACAAGCCTTAAAAATGACTTCAGTGAACAAAACAAACTTTGTGAAAGAATATCAAAATTCAGAGAAAAGATGGGGAAAAAAGATGAGAAAGAGTTACAGTAAACGCTACAAAACGTAAAAAGAACAGTGAAAACTGGAAGCTTTTGTGCTCAGAAAATTTCAATATGCTGACAAAAATGTAGCAAACTCAGAAACCATGATCAAAAGAAAGAAAAAAAGCAGAGAAATGATCCAGTCTGAAAAGAAATATCCCATAAATGACAACTGTTACTGATTGAGATTGCTTAAATATCTGCAGTCTAATCTTTTGGCACTCATTCATTACTTTCTGAAACTTACATATTTTGGATTTAAAATTTTCCTTCCTAAAAAGTTATTTCCCCCCCCCAAACTTTATTTTTCCATATAAAAATTTTTCCAGTATTAAAAAAAAATCTTGTTCCTACTTTACTAGCAACTCTAGAGCCAAAAAGGCTGAGGACAGAAAGTTGAAATGTGATATTTAAATATCCTTCAATGAGAAAAAGTGCACATGTATTTCTGGCTAGCTGATTTATATTAAAGATACACAGAGTTTAGTGAAGGGTTGCTGCACACCTTGTAACATGTGCATGAGCAAGTCCTGCTTTGACGTGCCTTTGCAACATGTATTTGTAAAAGTTTGTATAAGAAAGGTCTCTCTCTACTCCTCCCCACAATGCATTTCACTGTGGATCTAGCAAGTCCATTCTGCAAACCTCCTGCATATGAGAGACAGGACATTGTGATGGTGTGTGGACAGACAATTCCAAGTTGTGGGATTTACAAGTGCTACTGGCAAACATTTTCATTCTGGCTGAGTTACAAAGTCAGTAAAAGTGAAGTTCTTATGTTTTATTTTTTTCCCCAGCTTTATTCTTAAAGCAAATAAAATAAAACCCCGGTAATCCCAGCAACAAAGCTACATACAGAGAATGTTAAATCTGCACTCAGACATGAATCAGAAAATGCCAAAAGATAGGTTACACTGGAAACCTTAACTCTGTCCTCTTGCACACGTGTTGTAATGGAGATTTTTAATCAAGACTGGCTGTCATTCTCAAAGATGTGTTTTAGTTCAACCACAAGACGTTGGGCATGATACAGAAATCACTGCGTAAAATTCTATAACATACGTCACACAGGAGGTAAAACTAAATTACACTGATCCCTTTTGATGTTAAAATATATTATGTAGTCTTTATTTACATGAGCACATACTATTTCTCAAATAATACAATACAATTCTATATCATTTCTCTAACACTTTACATTCATATGTGAGTAATAAAGAAAATCTGCTGGCATATACCGGACACCTAAATTGTTTTCTTCACAATTATCTGCTTAATCCTCAGAACTGCACCTATGGAAGGATGTACCACTTGTTGAAAAAGAAAGTGATTAGCATTATGACTGCTGATAAATATATTAAAAATTATATATGGAGGGAAAATAATTCACCAGAGATTTTTATTCCAACAAAAAATCTTTAGCTAATGTATGTTATGGTTGCTTTCTATCAAACTATTAAGAAAAAAAATCAGGAAATTCAAAGTTAAAGATTAAACCTCAACTATAAGTTTAGAATAGCAAATGACAACTCAATTTTTATTATGTACTTAATAACCAGCCAAATAGGGCTGTCCCGTGGGGGGAGCGGGGCCCAGGGCCAACTGGCCTAGGCAGGGCCCCACCCCCCCATGCTGGAGGGGAGGCGGGCCGCTCCACCAACACCCCACCTCCCCCCGGGAGCCAGCCCAAGCAGGGAGGCTGAGGCCGCCAGCGAGGGCACCCTGCCGGCAAGGGCTGGCCCTGCCCGCATGGGGCAGACCGCAGCAGGCCACCCAGAGGCGGACCCCGGCCACCTGCCCCACCCCTGGGCCTGCCTGCTCCACTCTGGGGCGGGGAGGGCTAGCCCAGAGGCTGGGCTTAGGGCTCCCAGCCTGACCTGCTGCCTTCAGCTCCCTGCCGAAGGCAGCAGGGAAGAGTGTGGCTGTGGGGGGACTGCGATGCAGGCTCCGCACTGCCCCGCTGGGAGCGGGACAGCGCGGGTGCTCCACTGGGAGTGGGACAGCACGGGGCCCGCGTAACCGTGGGGCCTGGGGCAATCACCCCGTTCACACCTCCCGGGACGGCCCTGCTGCCAAATATATGAAGCATTCTAACGGTTTAATATTATATTGTACATATCCTTTTCCTTTTTTCTTGTTACTTATGACGTTCTTCAAGAAGCATCATGTAGGCAACTTTTAAATGACAATCATCTCATTTTTATGTTTGACATAATATGCAATATCTTTTGCTGAATTACCCTTTTTTAAATCAACACTTCTTCACAGTATAATTTTTTCCTGTGGCTCTGATAATATTTTCTATGTTGTGACTTTTACCTATTTTGAGGCCACAGCATTTTCATGGACATGTTCATACATAAAAAGTAGCACTTAATTTCTGTTTTCCAGTTTTGTTGTTATGATGTCATAATTTTAAATAAATGTATGTAGGTGTTAAATGATATAACACAACAATACTGATGTTAATTAAACTGGTTAATTAAATTGTAGCTATACTGTTCCTAGACTGTCAACAGGCCTGTGTTACATAGGAGGTAAGGTAGATGGTCACAGTGGTCCCGTGTCCTTAGAATCTACATATCTAAATCATATAAAAATCTGTGTTAATTTCACATATCTGTATTTTGAAAGAAAATTTTAATGCCATGAAAAGAAAAAAAATAATATTGCTAAACATGTATTTATTTTATTATTAATAATTATTATTATTATTATTGAACAACACATATTTGGTAGAGAAAAACCTTATTTATTTATTTTGATAACAGGAAACAGAGTAAGGACTCATGGCTATAATTTTCTGACTTTTCCCCAAAAGACAATCATTAAGAAAGGCATAGTCTCCAACTGATAAGACATACATACATGAAAAAGAGCCATAATTCTGAATCTATTCTTTTCATGTAATCCTTTCGGAAAGCAATAACAAATCATTATGCTTTGAAAATAAACAGTTCAACTTACCTCAGAACAAACCTGAAGTATTATCGCTAGACTAGACCTTATCTAAATGCTCTCCCACAGCTGCTCCTGTGCCCCAGTTTGATGTAATTTTAGTGTGAGGCAAATCAGTGTTAATTTGAATAGCAGAAAGTATTGACCTCACTTTGTTTACATGCTGTACTGCTACCACGACCACAAACGTCATAACTTTACAACTTCTGATTGTGATTTGTCAACTCAAACACAAGTTTCCTGTTGAAAGCAGGGGCTCTCTCATTATCTTCCCATTTAAGTTAGACAAAGAGAGAAACTGCACCACACAAGACTCCAAATGCTGACGCACTTTCTGGACTGCAGCCGAAACACATCATTAATCAGCTTCCATTAAGCATTTACCAACTTTAATGTCCACTTCAAATTTTATTTTGAAATTAATGTGCTCATAAGGGATTAAGAAACATATGCAAACTTTTTTTCTGCAGTTAAACAATATATGTAATTTAATACAAATGTCATTGTTATTAGAAATGTTATCTGTTTTTCCATCACAAAATTCATTTACAGAGGAAGAAAAGTTAGAACATCATACTAATATCACCACAGATCCAGAAGAGGGATTTTCAAATGGATGTAAAAAATCTTCACATTCAGGGAAAACAGAACAGTAGACCATTTGTAAAGAAGAAAATACAGAAATTGCAAAATATAGTATATATCAAGAAGGTTAGATGAAAAATTATCATAGCATAATTTTAGATGGAGAAACACATATACGATGAAAATGCTAATGTGTAACTGAATGGCAATGATATGGAGAACAGGAGATGAGAGATACGTGTTAAGCACTGTGCATCAGCCAAGAAAGTTGCATGCAATGACAATCAGAAATATTCAAATACACGGATATGAAACTGTTCTGTACATTGATAAATAAGAAAAAAAGCAAATAGAAGTTGAATATTAAGAATGAGATTTTCAACGGTGCCAAAGGAACTTTTGCTCTTAAGTCACTTGGGTGCTTCCATAAATCTCAACCTTAGTTATACACTAATAAAATTTTTTCCAAGAGTAATATGTTTTAAAATTAACCAAACAGAAAGATCCCAGAAATGTACAGTACTTCATCCATCGTATCCTAAAAGAACTGACGCCCTCTGCCGTAATAAAGCTAAAGTTCGCTTAAATTCTCAAAACAGGATTCTTTGCTCAGTTATCTCCACCTTGTGGCCATAAGTGAGATTCTGGGGGTTATGGGGGAGGGAGAGGGAGAAAGAGAGAGAGAGAGAAATGTAAGGGACCAAGGATTAGGTTTAAAAACAAATACTTTAGGAGTTTTAAAAAGAAGTTTGAGATGTTCCAAGATTTTGCCTAAATGTAAGACGTGGACGTGGTGTCATTTTTCCTATAATATTAAGGAAACAACAGGAGCAACTAGAACCTAATACCGTACCAATGCACTCTTTTTCCGAACACCTGAAAAGAAGTCAGAGAGATAATGACTTCCACTTAAAGACAACTGAACTACAAAACTTGGGTTACTCTATAGTCAAAACATTTTTATTCTTTATTTAGCCTATCACACAGAAGACGACTTCATTTAATGTAACTTAAAGTTACTCTCTTCTACTTTAATAACATTTTTTCTCAAACACTGAAAAGCTAGCAAATAATACAGTAAAAATCAACCATTAGGTTTTGTTTTTCTACCAATATCTACATAAAATTAATCAACTCTTACTTAATAGCCAGCCTTTCAGAGACTCCTATGAAACCTTAAATCTGACATATATAGAAATGCACTATGTTAAAAGCGTTTGTCTTTTAAGATTTTTTTTTTCAAATATATTTATAGAGGGAAAAGAGAACTTCCAAGCTATGTGTTCTTCTTGTAGGTGTGTCAAAGTTAAGATGGCATGGTAGGTTTTGAACTCTTGGCAGTCAACCATGTGTTGTGGAAAGAGAACATTAACAGATAAAATGATTAAGTTTTATTTAGGTAAGCAGAGAAACAAGCGTGGCTGTTATCCTTAACATTGTATTTGCTGGCTTTTCAGCATTTCAGCAAAATATTACTAGAGTAGAACTGAGCAACCATAACTAACTTTAAATGAAGACTTTTCTATGTTAAAGAAATGTGTAAACTGCAGATGAAAAATAAAAATAGAATAATGCAGGACTTCAGCAAGAATAATACTAATATAGTGAAGGACACAGCAGCTGCAGTGAGCACTTGATTTTGGAGAAAGATCAAAATTAAACTGCAGCGCTTGCAGCTTGGCATCTCGGCATCTCTTGCTGTCATGTGTAAAAAAAACCCAGAAAACTACAAAGCAAAGATTGTAATCATTAGTATATGTGATAGCTTTTAAATTAGCTTTGCTGAAATACATGTCAAATAAATGGGAAATTGGAATTTGCCTAATTTTCTGCCATATAGACATAGTGTAATTGCCTAGCAGATAACCTGTCACATTGTTAATGCAGTACTTTCAAACTGGCACAGCTCAGATCAGTTATGAAATTTAATTTTTCTTCTCAGAAATTCCAAAATGGAAAAATACAAGCATGGAAATGGAAAAATATATTTCCAAAATAGAAAAATGTAAACTCCCCCAGAAATTTAGTGTAGAATCTCCATGTGCACTCTTTGCAAAAGGGTTCCAAAAAGAATGACACACAATTTAAAAAACACGTTTTGCCTCAAATATTACCTTATTATTGCACCACAAATTCCCACTGGACAAAATTTAAAAGCTTTCTTACACTGTATTTTGTTTCTTTTGTTCACTTCCCTCTTCCCCTCCACCCAAGTGAAATATTTAACAGGTATTTCCATTCTTTCCCCCCATAGGTTGCATCAGAAAGCTGTTAAGTGTGGCTTGAGAATCATTTCCCCATAAAAACTGCAAACTATTTATAAACTTCTCCCCCTCACACAGGCAGTTCACTGAGGGCCAAGATATGCCTGGTCTTTACATGGCTACATAGTAGAGATATGCTGCCCATCTAAGGGCTGGGCAAAACCATACTCCCTGTGCCCAGTGAAGCGCAAGGTCTGCTCCCTCACTGAGTGGGGGAGCATGACAACAGAAAGGTGGGAGAGAGAAAGAGAGAGCGACCTTTGCTCCCCGTACTCTAGCCAGCACAGTGTGCTGTCCCCATGAGGGCCAAAGGGACTATCCATAAGCATAAGTGTTTGCAGGTTCTGGGCCTAAATAAGGCAACAGTCTGGACAGAATTTTTATTCACAAGCAGAAGACACTGCTTTTGAAAATAAGACTTGGCAAACAGGTAAATGCCAGAATAGAATGTTTATCTGACTGACTGCTGAATTTTTTCAAGGTTTTAGAGGAATTGAAGGGCGATTTAGCAGGAAGTTAAAATGTAGAAAGAATCTAGAGGTAAAAACTGAAACAAGCAAAATGTTCAGCTATCCCTGCTTCTCAGGGCTGTTATACTGGATTTCACAGGAAGATCATTTATTGGTTGCACTTCTCTCTTGTACTTCCTCCTCTGTTCCAAACTCTGTTCTTCCCATCTACTCACCCGCCCCAAAATTCACTCCTTCTTCTACACACCCTTAGCAGAGGAGAAGCAGTGAATGTGATCAATCACAGTTGAACCTTGGCACTTTAGTGCTTTGCCTGAAGGGCCAAGAGCAACAGTATGAAAAAAACTACAATTATGCAATCCTACTCCGTATCATTATGCAGCCGCTGTACTGCTGGGACACCACAAGTGCAATCTAGCTGGTGGATGCTTTCCCCGCCTGAATGCACCAACACACATAAATTCAGGACCATTCACAAAACTGTGGATACTTGTGATCTTAATTCAACCTCTGCCCACACTCCTCCCCAGCATACCACACTGAAAAATCAAAAAGAGCTGGCAAGTCACAGGATTTTATATTTTGAGAACAAGATCTGTTGCACAAAATTTAGGAGCCCAGAGGCTCCAGGGGAAAGAAAGCTAAGGATCTGCCATCACTTATGGAAAGCCAGATACCCTAATATCCTGAACACAGATGTTAAAATCTTTATGTATATCAGTTCAGAATAACAACAGTCCCCCCCGTCCCCCCCCCAGAGACTAGCTGGAAACTAATTTGAAGGCAGGAGAGATGACTACATGCTTGCTTTACACTAAAACCTCAATGAATAAGAAAAAAAAAACCCATAGAGATAGGTAGCTTCCTTAAGTGGAATTCTCTGGTAAAATTCTATTCCACATCAAGATACATATTCAGTATAAAAAGAAAAGAAAACCACATAAAGGCCATATTAAAGGCCTACATCATTATAATGGTAGTTCTTTGATATTAGCTGCCAAGGCTAACTTCATTTTCCTGTTATTCAAACACATTACTTATCCTCCAGCTATATCTTATGGCTGATGACTCCCATGTAAGGGAAAGAGGAACACTCCCATAACCCTGAGCTAGATCCTGTTCTTCTGAAGAATTGTGTTCAGTGCAAAGTTAACTGAAGTTAAAATGCAAGTGTTGCCCATCACTCAAATTCCATCCACACAAAAAATCCTTTAATACAAGTGCAGAGATGCTTTTAATAAAAGTTAGCTATCCCCAAAGGGGGTACAGGCTAAAAATCAAGAGAGAACACAACTCACAATTGAACAAGCACTCTGTAGAGTGCCCATAACTGTCAACTGCCTTCCCGCAAAGGCCCATATACCTAGAAAACACAAAATCTCCCACAAGTCACCGTGAAAGAGCAGCTTAGTTTACTGCAGTGCTGAGAACAACAGGATGCATCCCCTGGAGTTTTAGCACCACACAAGTCAACACAGCACCAGGGTGGGAGCAATAACAGGAGTGTTATTTCACAGCATAGCTGTTCTCACTCAAGTTGAGTGCAGAGAACTCACGTTAACTCTACAGTGAAGAAATATCCTGATCCAAATTGGCTACTTATATGGGTGAACAAACTCTTCCCTGAACCAACCCCCAAACATTAATGTAGTTAATGGCCAGTGCCCCCATATTCCAATAGTCAGTAGGCACAGGGGTGGATGAGAATGAGAGAGGAAAAGCTCCTTCTCTTCCAAGAGACAGGTGGTTTCAGATATATCAGACATCTGAAAGTCAGAGGGCTGATATGCACAATGGAGCTCCATGGCCAGGAACTCCCCAGCATCCACCTTCCTCTTCCCAGAAGTTGAGAGTGGGGTAATGCTGTGTTTTTCACTAGGACACCATCTGTGATCTCTACCTGTGGGGGCTCTGCTATATTTCATACTGGTCCCTGGTAAACATTTCTAACAGGTGTCTTGAACCCTTCCACTGACTTGGTCAAGCTCCCTCCGCATAGGCTTCTGGCATTATGGACACTAGATAGAAGGGCTATGTCTACACTTGAAAAGTTAAGTCGACTTAATAAGGTCGACTTAAAGTGGACCTTATTAAGTCGACTTAACAGAAGTGGACTTAACTTTTCAAGTGTAGACGGGGCCCCTTTTCGACCTTATTAAGTCGACTTAACGTTTTAAGTCATC
Organism: Pelusios castaneus; assembly: GCA_007922175.1. Classification (NCBI taxonomy): domain Eukaryota; kingdom Metazoa; phylum Chordata; order Testudines; family Pelomedusidae; genus Pelusios; species Pelusios castaneus. The sequence goes on along the minus strand of ML685849.1, from coordinate 5,849,776 downwards.
TTAAAAAGGTCCACCTAAGGACTATTCCGCGTCTCCACTGGCTTAAGTTGACTTAATAAAGTCGACCTAAGTGCTAGTTCGAATTAAAACAAGGTGTCATTAATTCAAACTAACTTTTCCTTAATTCGACTTAAGGAGCAGCTTAAGTCGACTTAAGGAAAGCCCAGTGTAGAAGGGGAGTAAATTAAATCGACTTAAGCCTCCTTAAGTCGACTTAATTTTTAAGTGTAGACGCACCCAACGAGATCTTGCACTCAAGTGTAAGGATTCTCACCAGAGCTGATTCCTGCTGTAGGTGTGTTTTTGTTTTGTTTCTCCCCACCCCCGCCCCTTTCAGTCTACGGGAGCTAGTAATGGGTGGTGTACTGAGATCAGCAAGGGTATATGCTGTTTAGAAAAGGCAGATATCAAGGGAAAGGTGGTAGAATAAAGCTGTATATCAATGAAGAGGTAGACTATAAAGAAATTAGAAGTGATGGAATTGATAAGACAGTGTCTGTCTGAGTAAAAATCACACTGGGGAAGAAAACTACTAAAGTTTCCCTTGGGATAGTGGTTGGGGTGTGCTACCGACCACAGGGATCTGATCTAGACATTGATAGAGACCTCTTTAAGGCGTTTAATGAAGTAAATATTACTGGGAACAGTATGATATCTGCCCAGATATGGACTGGAGAACATGTGCTAGTAGTAATAAGGCCCAGATTTTCTTGAATGGGTTAGTGATTAATTCCTTCACCAAACAGTTGCCAAACCAACAAAAGGAGATGCCATCTTAGATTTGGTATTAGTGAGCAAATGAGGACCTGATAGAAGAAATGGTTGCAGGGGACAACAAGCTAATCAAGTTTAAGCTGAAAGGAAGAATAAACAAAAAGAGATCTGTGACTAGAGTCTTTGGCCTCAAAAGGGCTACTCTTAAGAAAGTAAGGGATTAGTTGAGGAAGTGGACTAGACTGAAGAACTGTTGGACCTAAAGGAGGAGGCTTAGAATTACTTCAAGTCAAAGTTGCAGGCACTATCTGAAACCTGCATCCCAAGGAAGGGGAAAAAATTCATAGGCAAGAATTATAGACCAAGCTGGATGCGTAAGCATTTCAGACAGATGATTAAGAGAAAGCAGAAAGCTTACAAGGTGTGGAAGATGGGAAGGATCAGCATGGAAAGCTATCTCCTGGAGATCAGAATATGTAGAAATAAAGTGAGAAAGGCCAAAAGCTTTGGACCTTGCAAAGGAAATTAAAGCCAATAGTAAAAGGTTCTATAGCAGCGGTGGGCAAACTATGGCTCACCTGACCCTTTTGTTTGGCCCACTAGCTGAGTTTGGCTAGCAGACCAGACTGTGACTGCCGGAGCCAGTCCTCGCTTCCAGCCAAGTGGACAGACCTGCACCTCTCCCACCACATGGGACCAGCAGCAGGCACCAGTCATTCTCTACTCCCTCCCAGCTTCATACCATCTATCTTCCCCCTGCCAGCTCCACCATGGTACCAAATAAAAAACCCCAGTGCAAAAAAGTGCAAAAAAAAAAAAAAAAAAGGGAAAGTGGCAATGAGTAGATTTTATGTTTATCTATATTTATTTGTGTTTATCTATTTATATTTATTCATGCCTACGTCAATTGTAATACAGTGTGACACCCCTCCCACCCCTGCCCCTTTCCCTGTCCCCTTCCACCACATGGGTGGAACGGTCAATCCCTGCCCCTTCCCCCGCCACACGTGGCCCACCATACAGCGGATGTGGCTCCCAGACCAAAGTGTTTGCTCACCCCAGTTCTACAAACATATAAATCATAAGAAAATAAAGAAAAAAGTGGGACCTCTATGCACTGAAGATGGGGTGGAGGTTAAGGATAATCTAGGCATGGCTGAATGTCTGAACAAATACTTTTCCTACATTTTTAATGAGGTTAATGATGAGTTTGGTGATAGTGGTAGGAAGGCTAATGGGGATGAGGATATGGAGACAGAAATGACCACATCTGAGGTAGAAGCCAAACTCAAACTGCTTAATGGTACTAAATCTGGAGGCCTGGATAATCACCAACCAAGAATATTAAAGGAACTGGCACATAAAATTGCAAGCCCATTAGCAAGGATTTTTAACTTAGGAGTTGTACTGTATGACTGGAGAATTGATAACATAGTTCCTATTTTTAAGAAAGGGAAAAAAATTAATACAGGTAACTA
>ML685849.1:5821112-5847574 GCA_007922175.1 Pelusios castaneus | reverse complement strand
GTTCCACAAAGGGGAATTATTATTTAAATTGGAAAAGAAGGAGATTAATATAAAAATTGAAAGGTGAATAAGGAACTGGTTAAAGGAGAGACTACAACAGCTCATACTGAAAAGTGAACTATCAGGCCAGAGTAAGGCTACTAGTGAAGCCTGACTGCCCCCCAGCCTCCCTTCTCCCCAGCAGCCCGATGACGCCCCCCCAGCCTCTCTTCTTCCCAGCAGCCCAATCGCCTCCCATCCTCTCTTCTCCCGAGCAGCCTGATTGCCTCCCAGCCTCTCTTCTCCCCAGCAGCCTGATTGCCCAGCCTCTCTTCTCCCCAGCAGCCCGATCACCCCCACACCTCTTCTCCCCAGCAGCCCGATCCCCCCCCACTGCAGCTCTTCTCCTCAGCAGCCCGATCTTCCCAGCCTCTCTTCTCCCCGCCTGACCCTGCATCTCTCCCCTTCTCTCCAGCCTGACCCTCACGTCTCTTCTCCTCAACCCGCCCTCATGTCTCTCCCCTTCTCTCCAACCCAACCCGAGTTTTAAAATATTAATATTATCCCCATTCATAGTACAAAAGACATTCATGACCACGTGGTAAAATACAGGCGACAAAAACTGTGAGGCGACAGTAGAGGCTAGATAGGCTGCAAGTGTCATCGCCACACATTCGTTTAGTAAATTAATAAATCTACAGTATTTCAGTTTAACACTTTTATTAAAGTTTGAATGAAAAGACAACATCTATGCATTTCTTTAGAATTAAGATACATGCTGATGCATCCAGCACCAAAAAGCTGTTGCCCAGACAGCACCATGCCTCACAAATTGCCGCTGAACGAGTACCGTAACTTGCTCAGCTGCATCATCAGCTTAAAGGGAACATTGGTCCTCACTAGGACTCAACACACACGGACTGTGTAGGCGAGATGCATGGGGCAGGACATCAGATCTGGTGCCCTGGATCACACCCATCACATGGGAGGACACCTGCCTCAGTTACAGGGTGGCACATGGCCTGTGTGCACCCACGGTCACCCTCCCCTGTACCACAGGTGCTTCCCTCCTGAACACGACTGACAGGCGCCTGTCCTCATTTTTACTCGTGTTACCTAAACCGTGTTGAGTCAGCACCAGTGAAGCCCGCCCCGCCCAGGAAGCTGGCCGGTCTCAGAGCAGACAGCAGGGGGCGCTGTCTATGGGCTCGCCCCGAGCACGAACGAAGCCCTGGCTTCGCACCACGTGACAAGCACTGGCCGCCAGCGCCTTCGCCGCGTCACAGGACTCAGCCCCGCCCCTCCCGCCCAGACTCCTCCTCCTCCTGGCCCCGCCCCCTCCCGCGCTCAGGCACACCTGCTGCGGACCAGCGTCCAAATCGCTGAGGCCCCGGTGCTGCTGCTCCGGATCCGGCGGAGAAGCGTCCGTGGCCGGCGAGTCCCCAGCTCCCTGGCTGCTAGTGCAGCCTCGCTTGGCCACAGCCAGCAGCTGCCATGCGCGGCTCCGCGAGGCGCTGCGGCTCCAGCTCAGCGTCGCCATGTCGGGAGGGCGGGGCCTGATGGCGGCCCCTGTCACGCTTCACGGGCAGCGGAGTCGCCGGCAACCATAGAGTTGCACGGGAGAGAAGCTAGAGCGCCGCGGAAGCGGCGCTCTTGCGCATGGGCGTCGCCGCCATCTTGGCTTGAGGGGCGCTCAGCTAATGGCGGATATAGTGGACGGGGCGTTTCTCAGCGCTAGAGAGAAAAGGCCTTTGGGGCTAAAGGGGAACAACGGTCCCTCCGCCCGCCTCTGCCGGCCATGGCGCGTTCTCCTCGGGGCAGGAGGCGGGGTCCAGCGCGGGGCGGGGCGGCTCGGGGGCTGAGTTGGCCGGGGGCGATAGTGGCCGCTGGGGGCGGACGGTGGAGGCAGGACTGGTCGTCGCGGCCAGTCCGGGTGGGTGCTCGGATATCTCTGTCCTCGGCTTCCTTGGAAACGTGCAGGCTCCGTCCTCCATCAGTTGTGGGACAGGCTGAGTAGGCCAGCAGCAGGCTGGGCGGATTCTGGCCCTTTGTGACTTGAACACTGTGAAACCAGACTTGATATTAAAAGAATTAATAGATATAAAACCAGATGCCAAGAAGTGTAATATTCAAAAACCGGTATGGGTGCATCGCACTCCCTGAGCGCTCACTAACAGATTTGAAAGATGCTATAGGTCAGCCGCCACCCCCCTCCAAAAAAAACCCAGATTTTGGCCTAGAACTACAGAGCTGGTGTGCATATGCAAATGTCTCATGGTGCAGCTGTGCCTGAACTGGTAGTGGGAGAGGCTAGCTCACTGAAGTGATTTTCTCCACTTCAGCTTCAAATGCTTCTGATTAGCTCCTGTGAATGGGCCATTTCCACACTGAACTAACTTAGTTAACAGTGGTCTTCCTCATAATGTCGCTCACTCTTCTTTTCTTGTGTATGTCTACATGTACACACACACCCTCACCCCCAGCACATTGAAGTTTTTACTGCATTAATCTGACAAAGGGGGTTCTAGCCTCTGAAAGCTTATGACAAAATAAATTGTTAATCCTTAAAATGCCAGAGGGCTTGTTTTGCTACTAAACCAAGGGCTTAGACATGTGTTATATGGATACAGCATTTGAAAAAAAAAAAAAAGAGTGCCCCAGGCTCAGTTAAAAAACTTGGGCTACTGCTTTAAAAAGAGCTGCAGTGATACTGCTTTGAAGATGCAGCTCAGTGTGGATCTTGGGGTGGAAGCTGGGTTGGGTTTCAGTGCTCAAGACAACTTCAAACGGCTGTCACTGTTTTTATTTTTTCAGGGACCTCACCTGACTCCAGCTACTGGGGCAAAAAGACTTGTTCCTGGTCTCGCTGAAGTTCTGTGTAGACATACTTTAAGTGACTAGCTGCTACAGCACCCCACCCAGTTGAGTAGGTCAAGGTAGAGCCTGAGCAGTGACAAGGTTTCCTGTTTGGGATTTCAGAAGTAATGTGTCAAGATATTAACATAACCACCAGGGAGAATGGCCTGTACAAATAAAGGAGAAGTCCAACTAGAGGGTAAATTAGTTGCAAGCTGAAAGCTCAGTAGCAGAAGCTAGCCTGTTTAGGGAAAGCCAAGAGATCCATGAAAAAAACAAATCAGGAAAAGGACTTCAAAAAAAATTATTTTGGGGTGAAGGAGGTACTAGCAATAGTGGCAGATAGAAAGGAATCAGAAGAGCAGCTTCAGTAAAGAAGTAGGGAACTTCCAAAATAGGGAAGTTTAGGAAACATGGGTGCATTCCCCGATAACCTATAAAATGAATCAGAAACCAAAGTGAAATATGCAAAACAGGTATTTTACAAACACCATCTTTTCAAACAAGCTAATAGATGTACTGTCTATGGCTAAATATCTTCAAGAGATGAGTTTGAAATATTCTTCATACCCAACATCTTTTTTCCCCCCCTAAAGAAAGGATTATTATAACCTACTATAGATGGGAGCTTTATAAAATAGTGAAGATACCAACAAATCCATGACAGTGAACATAAAGTTCAGTACTAAGGTCAATGGACTAAAATCATAAGCATACTGAATTTGCCAGGTCTCATTTAGAGACAGGAAAGTAATAAGAGAGGAAAAAGGTAAATTTAGGCATAAAGATGATGAAGCAGGTAGTGAAAGTTTAAGAATTGAATAAATGAGAGTAGTACAGGTAGGATATGTATAGAGATACCAAGTTAAGGGATTGTTTACTAGTACAAGTCATTGCATCTATAATAAAAAAAGGTTTTTCTTTGCATACAAGTCCTATTTCTGAGAGAAGCTGCTATGGACATCAAAGGGGCATGAAAATGCTTCCCACTCAAAAGCAGGGAGCAAGTGTTAACTGGCTTAGGATCGTGACTAGGTCCCAGGTTGTGGTTCTAGAAATTTGATGTTTGGGGTGACTTTCTAACCATTTCCAGCCAAGGCTCCAAATGCACAACTGTCCATTGACAGGACTCAGGTACTGAGGACATCTTAGATGCAGCACGTAATTGCATTTTATACAAGTGAGAAAACACATTCCCTACCTGTTTCAACTGAAACAGCACGGCTAATTCCTTTCCAAAGTTTTAAGTAGCATTTTAGTGTCCAAGGGTTTCAACTGTCAGTTCAGTTTATCCCATGCTGCTACTTGGTTAATATTTGACCTGGCTTCCGGTCTCATCACATCATTGAAGAGGGTAGAGGCATAGGCCAGACACTTCTGCAGTACCAGGAAAAGAAGCTAAGGACTGTAGCTAAAATGATGTAATGAGGAAGGCCCAAACCCTTTGGATTTCTCCCAGACCATATGAAAGTGGCTGTGTGGGCACAGCCTATAGTCATCTTGCCCAAGACAGCTGCTACTGGATCCTAAAGGCAGTGACTGAAGAGAGGTTGAAAAGTATGAAGTGGTGAGGCAGTAAACTAGAGCTGTGTATGCCAAGCAGGCTCTTAGAGCTAGGCTAAAGCAATAGCTTGCCTCCAAAATAGAGCAGGAGGGATGCTTCAGGCAAGGAATCCTGTGGCACTGTCAGAGACCAACAAAATGTATTAAGGCATAAGCTTTGATGGACTTTGAGGAAGTGGGCTATTGCCCATGAAAGCTTATACCTTAATACATTCATTGGTTTTTGAGAAGTGCTCAGGATTCCTTGTTTGTTTTACTGAAATTGACTAGCATGGCTACTCCTTTAGAACCTGTCAAATACGTCAGCAGGTCTACTGCAAGAATCAAAGAGCTGACTTGATCAGACGGCAGAGAACACTTACTTGGCATTGTCAAGTCAGTGACCAACTGAAGGAATGCTCCAAGGCATCTACTTATTCGGAGTAGTTTTAAAAAAAAAAAAAGAAACCAACAGCTTTAGAAGACAAAACCTAAAACAAGAAACAGCTGCTCTTCTTGCCAACAAGTGATTTAATGTTCTACATGTTACTGTTAGGTTCCAGCTGAGATGACTTTTCAATCCACTGAAGTATAATGTTTCCTTACTAGAGCACTTAATCATACCCTACACTGCAGTAGTACAGTACGGTGGTCTTAACATAGTAGATGGGCAAATGCACAGTTTCAGTGGAATTTCAAGCTTGTATGGTCATCATTCGCTGATTTACAGCCTGTGCTGAAGTTTAAATCTCAAACCAGGAACCATTCTTGAATTGTATTTATACAAGAGACAATCAGCAGCATGGAAGCAATTCCTGAATCGGTTTCCAGACTGGAACAGACTCAGCTTACCTGTCCCAGAAATAAAGTTGAAAGCAGTGAGGCCATAAGTAAGGTAAAGAGACTGTCATATGAGGCCATAATTAAGGGAAGAATTCCAAAATGGGGGGGAGGGGTTGGCAAATATTTCATATGTGAATTCAATCCTTTCAAACTGATTACAATGCTTAGACCTAGAGGTAGATGCCACTTTTCAAAAGTGTGTCTTATATAACATCACCATTTACATCTCAGCTACTAATGAAAATGACACTATGTTGCTCATGTATAGGATTTTATTAAGTTGCTCACGTATAATTGAGTATATTCACTAGATGTGAAATGCTATCAAAGCTTGTCAGAAATGCATTACAGTGGTGTCTACAGAAAATTGAGTAGCAGTTTTGGAATTCAGACTTTCATAAGAAAACGTTTTGCAGGTAACTTTTTAATTGTTTCCAGTTCATTCCAAGCTCAGTGATGAGATGAGACATTTGGCATAAATTACAATTTGATAGCCACCAACATGTGCCAGACATGTGCATAATACAAGCAATTTCCAAGGTAGATATAATCAACATGTAAAGCAACATAACCCTCTTACAGGCTTTGAAATGGGTGCTGTTTCAAAAGTGGATCTCAGTGATTAACCAGGCATGGAGTCTCCAGTGATGCAAACAGTATTGCTAATTTTTCAGCTTCTAACAACAATATTCTTGAGAGTATGAAATGGTTTGGACAGCTGAAAGGTCCTCTGCTTCCTAGAGCAATGGCCTGCAAATCCAGTGCAAGTCTAAAATCTTTCCTCATGCTGTAGTAAAGAATATTAACTCCCATAACTGAATTGGACTTAATTATGTGAGGACTTGTTAGAAATTTTTTTTTGCAGCAATCCAAGAGCAAGTTCTTAAAGCCATATTCTACATTCTGAGCTCTTTATTAGTGTGCTCACATTTCACCTCGGCTGTTGTGTAGTGTAAGATCCTATATTAATACCAGAACGGGTTTTAGAATTACCACTATTGGAGACTTACTATTACAGTGACTGCCACTTTATCCCAGCAAAACCATTCAGGATTAAAGCATTAAGTGAAGAACTCACAATAGTGTATTGTGGTAAACAAACTGGCTCAGATACTAAACAAGCAGCATTAGGCATCCCATTTTCATTTGGAGCACTCAGGGCCTCACTCTTAGGGTAGCAAGTCTATTTCATAGGACCCACAATGAAGTCAGTAAGTCTGAATGCTAGTTAGGATTGTATCCTTTGCTCCATATGTGACAAATTCAGTTTAGGGCTCAGCAGGCTTTGACTACAGTAAATTACGATACCCTGATATAAACTATGTTATTTATTATGTTGAAGCAGAAATCCTCATTCAGCAGCTTGGAATAATCTTCCAAGTCTGATGTCCAGTTTAGGCAACAGGTGCCTGAAACCATCACCAAAGGTTGGAAGTTGTTTTCAGTTTGGCAGCAAAATAAGTAGAAGGACCATTCTTATAGTGGAGAGAACTGCTAATAATCACAGCATCCAAAGAAACTTATGAATGCACATTATACTATATGTGCAGTATCAAGTTTGTCTAACTTTTTTCAAAAGGAACATTTTAGAGATTGCCTTTAAAAAAAAAATAATAAAATCAGGGACATGTCCTGTAAGTACCTGAAACACATAACGTCCCTTCTCCCCAAAAGCCAGGCTGATACAATCTATTTAGTTTCAAAAATATTTTAAATGCACAAACAAGCTATTTTATCAAATCGATATAAAGCTAAGTGCTAAATAAAAGCACATCTGGTGGAAACTAACAGTGAAGAACATTACAAATGTGCTTAGTTTTTGCTTGCAGCATCTGGCAGTGGGTAGCAGGACAAAGGCAGGAATTTCACTGGCTCTCCTCTTGTATCTGTTCTGTAATAGTTTCTGTGGCACTGGCATTGGCAGCTGAGTTTAAGACTTCTCCGAAGTCACCCCCGGCAGGCTTGGCTCCTCCAACTTTAGACTAGAATACAAACAGTTTTTAGATAAACCAGTTTGAACCCTTCAGAAATTAGAACTGCAACTACAGTTAGATAATCAGGCATTTTAATAAACAGGTTTTGCAATAAATTAGTGATACCTTAATGTCAAGGATGTTTGGGGAATTTATTTATGAAGGCAGTTATTCCATGTTCAGACTGCCTCTACAATACCCGATATAGAAGCAGCACTCAGTAACATTTGGTGGAAGGGAAGGAAGGATACACTGCAGGGAATTTTAAAAGGTTTGCAACCCTCTAATCAGTGGCTTTCAACACAGATCTCCCTTGGCCTTTAGTACTGCAAAAACACTCAGTGTTGCAGTAACCCATACATAGATATGCTTTATGAAGGCTTGTACAACATAAAGTTAGACATCCTACATCGGTTTTGGACCACCGACTTAAAAGCAAGATTTGTTTTTGTTCTGTATGACCCTGGGGTAATGCCAAGATACAAAATAGTCACCCTCAAGGATATGTGCTGAAGCACATCCTACCCCTCCAGGTGGTGTGTAACATACTTATCCCATAACCATCCAATACACTTCCACTGCCTTCCCTCTAGGGAGATGCATTCCCAGAATGCATGGAAAGAGAAGTTCTTGAATATCCTTACATTGCAACAAGCCATTGTACAGGATGCCAAAAAGGAAAAGTTGTTCCTTAAGCACTTCTTCCCAACCCCAAATTCCTATGTACAGAACAGTCAGTCTGGTTCATAACATGCAGGCCTTTATGCCAAAAAGTTAATTGGAACTGCTACACAACACTGATCTCTGCTTATTAAGGCCTCCGCACCAATTTCAGCCTCCTCACCTGAAATGAAGTCTATGCTCATGTACCTACATTACACAATAGAATTGCACAGCTATATTCCTTACTTTCCAATGGTAGCATTTCAGAGTTTGTGTTCCCAGTATAAAACTAGAATATAAAGATTTTCAATCCTGAAGTGAAAAGTCAATATAATTTTTTGGATATACAAGACCAGGTTTTCTAGTACGTGTGAGGAGGCAGTTTCCTGGACAAACTTTATTGAATTAAGTATCTTGGAACCCCACTGTATTAAAAAGGCAAGTGTATTTTATTGTGGGATTGTATGCAACTCATCTGGGAATCGGTCAGTCTTTCTAACCATGGATTTTTCTGGCATGAAGTCACCATGGCAAATACACCACTACCTTTCATAGCATTGGTTTCCTTGGTTTAAAATGACTAGGTTTGGATTTTCTAAGTAGCTTAAGAGGTTAGTTGCCCAGAGGCGACTGAATTTTAAGGGAAGGGATTGGGGAACCACACTTAGGTTCCTTCAAAAGTCTCAACTTAAGTGTCCTATAAAATAAGTGTTTCCAGACAAAGCTGGTTAGATTTACCTTTAAGTTTTCAACCTTTTCTTCAAAGGACTTGAAAGTTGAAGAATTTCTATGGGAAAAAAGCAAGTGGTTAGTCTCTAAGTGAGAAAATGAGCCCACTAATACTAGGTTAATTTCCAAAGAAAAATGTAACTTTATGTTTCCCTGTCCCATGTCAACATTTATTTCTATGAAAACCCTCAGATTAACATCTTTGAATATTAACTTTTGTACTTTTAGCAAAAAGTTACTTTATACCTAAACTATACAGTTGAAGAGTTTCAAATACAACCTATGTCTAGAACTTTAAACTGCAAGCCAAAAAGCTCATTTTATTACTACCTTTGAGACAGTCACTGTTTATATTGCTTAACCAGCAGAACAAGTGGGTTTTTCTGTGACAGTTTCCAGTGAAGTTATTCATTGCATGGTATGCAGTGACAGTACCTTTTACAAAAACAAGGAGGTCAGGTATTGTAGAATATCAGATTTAAATTTTGTCACTGGTCACTTTTCACTGACACTTCAAAGCAGGTTGACTGTTGGCTTAGAAAAATTAGCTAATTTAGTGAGAATACAGCAGCCTCTAGGAGTGACTGAATGTGACAGATTGTTAAAGACAAAGCTCATTATAGTATTGAGCTAAAAAACTTAAAGAAAGATTATTCAACACAAAAAATGAACCTCAAGCTTAGTTAGCTAGGGGAGCCTCGCAGAAGACATCGTCTCAGAGGACAATGTGAAACATCAACTTCAGAAAGGAGTTACTTTCCTTGTCCCTCTGGAGACAGTCACTATCAACAGTAATAAGCACTCTCCTTTCCCACCCCCCATCTCTCATGTATAGATTATTAAACTTTGAACAAGTTAAAATGGGATAGAGAGATAAAAGCTATGTTATTTAGTAATAGCAGCAGCCACTTAGGTTTGCTTGTTTAGAGGAGTAAAATCTTGTCCATGCTGAAGTAAATGGCAAAACACGGATTTCAGTAGTAAGTCACCCAAGGATTCAATATCTATTGCCACTAATTTCCAATTTGACCTTGTGCAAACAACCTGTGCCTTAATCTTTTTTGCAAGATGGAAAAATGCTTATTTCTGATGCAGTCAGGCTTAATGTTTGCAATGTACTTTACTCAGAACCTTGTTTAGCAGGTGCAAAATATTAGGAGTTTAAGGTTTCAAGTAAGCCCTTAACTTTCATTTTCCCTTGCTCAGTATCCATTTAGGATGCCCCACATTTACCTTTCAATTACTCTGATATGCATTTATACTGTAAGCATGTGCACCATTTCTTGGCTTCATAAAAAAATGAGAGTCCTGTGGCACCTGGAAGACTAACTAATTTCTTCGGCATAAGCTTTCATGGGCTCCAACCCACTTTATCAGATGTGAAAGCTTATGCCCGAAGAAATTAGTTAGTCTTTAAGGTGCCAGAGGACTCTCGTTTTTTGCTGTATACAGACTAACACGGCTACTCTTCTGGAACTTGGTTTTATAAATTGACACCAGCTATTATGAAATAGTATCTGCATGCCTCTTGATCAGAGCAGGCCTTTGGGGGCGAGGAAGAAAGGAGGTAAAGCAAGCAATTAAAGTAAGCAAGAGGAAAACCAGTGAGGTTGGAAGCCAAATTGTCTACTGTCCTACACGTTAAGAAGAAAGTAGTCTCTTTATGTCAGAAGATCTGTAAAAGAGACCATTCTGAATTTGGAATCGTTTAATAGCATAACATTTTTAAGACAAAGACTATTCAGTTTCTCACCATAGGAAGAGAATGTCAGTTACATCTAGGATGTGTAATTACCAATAGAAGAAGTTCAAAGAAATAAAGAACTTCTTGCAAGGTCAGTATGTGCTTTTTCTTTCGTCAGTACAGCAACTCTGTTCTAAAAACTAAGATGTTTCCATGTATTTTTTAAAATATTTTAATTATGTGGGTGGAACGGGAAATGTGAAAAATTCCCAATAAGAGACAACACACATATCCAATATTAAATATACATTACCTCATAACAGGCATGCTAATTGAATGTTGTATGGAGCGTATACTAAGTGTCAGCATTAAGAAAAGAGAGAGCAAGAGTTAGTTACGATCAATTGTGAAAAGCAATTTGCTTAGAAACCCCTTAACTCTGGTTCCATGCAAGGACATCCTGTCTTCAGGTATGGGGGAAAAGATTGAGACTGCAATTGGTTTTCCCAAGGACAGTGTCAAATAAACTAGAGCCATGCACACATTCATACAGAACATATGAAGAGAGCTGTAGCAATACTTCCTTAAAATATCATACCAATTAAACACATTCTGCGTAGTTGTAACACAATTCCTGTGTCCATTTTTACTCTACCCATTATGTTTTCAGGCAAGGAGAAACAAAGTAAGTTTGCAGCTCTGTTAGTGTCAAGTGAGATGTGAATGCCAGAAGCGCCATCATTCACATATTCCTTCTCCTGGCATGAATGACTTTTACATTAAAGGTATCCCTACATTAAATCAATGGGACTGCTGCATAAGTAGCAGCAAACTACAAGCCAAATATGGATCCATGAGCTGAATTTTAGTTCACCAGCACCATTTAGAAATAGCTCAGTTTTGTGGCATCAAACCATTACCTTTCATTAGGACTAAAGAGAGCTGTAGTAACTCCACAGGTCTGGTTTCAACTACAGCTGGGTGGGAAGCTTCCAACAAATAAGTTGGAGACACCACCCCCAGTGTCCCAGAAAAGCCAATAATCTATTTGGGCACTCACCAGGGATATCAGAGACCCCAGGGTCAAGTTCCAGCTCAGATTTTGGTCTTGATTTTGTCCCAGTGTGGAACAGGAAAATATTTTGAAAGCTCAAGTTTGCAAGACAGGACAACAGTTTGTCCATCTCTAGTCTTACCCTTGTGTTTGAGGAACCAGCTTCATAAGTGATTAGTCTAGTCTTCATATTTGTTAAATTGAATCTCTGCCAATATCTTCAGCTGGTTACTGTGATCATAATGACAGTGTTTAGATGATGTAGACAACTGTTCATTAGGGACTGGAGTGTCATAGGCCAAAGAGCTACTAGATAAATTTCCACTAGTATTAATTTAAATCAATTTAATCCTCTAAGAAGAGCTCAGCACCCTCATTTTTAATACCCTCTCCCTCCCACACAAATCATATAGTCCTACAATGCTGTAATACAGTCTGTACAAGTTGAGTATCATTCCAACTTCTGTAGAGAAGTTTGCTAAACCCAAGTCTTCTCCAATCACATTTGAATACTTAATCTTGAATCAAGAGTCAATTTAATATGAGAGACTTCTCATCCCTGGCAGTAGCTAGTCATTCATCTCATCCCTGGCAGTAGCTAGTCATTCATCTCATTTTGATGACAACTCTTAAGTCTCCCCTAAATTAGCATCCCAGAAATAGAACCACTTTGGTACTAATTAAAAGGTTTCAAAGTAGGTGTAGAATTTAAGGACACAAACATTTTTAGACACCAACAGAGAGGTAAAAACTAAGATAGCTAGAACACATTGCTAACTGAACACGTGACTGAAGATGGGGTAGTAGTGCCATATACTGCATATCAAACTCATATCAACTACTAGTTTGCTGAGTTAGAATCTGTGCTCCAGTCGTATTTATTCATTGTTTCACCTTGTGAATATCTGCCGCCCTAGTCCCTGTAGGAGGTCCAACTTCTAATAACTAGATTTTCAGAGTGTTTTATCCCCTTCCTTCAAGATGAGTCACGTGTCTGTATTGAGTCCCATTATGTGATAAGAGGATTGGCACAGATCACAATTTTGCTGGATGCCAAGTTTCAGCTCAATGCATTCTCTCACACACTCACATATTTCCAGCAGTGGTCAGCCAGCTGCCTCATCTCTAGAGATGAGTAGGATGGTGCCTATTCTTCCCTCTCTACGGGTATGTCTGCACCAGAAAAGCTAAGTCGACTCTGTTAAGTTGATTTAAAGTCGACCTTAAGTTGACTTAGAGAGTCTACACTAAAAACTTAAGTCAACTGCCTGCATCCACACACACAGGTGCTAGGTTGATGGAGAGCCAAGGCTCCCTTCTCCCCAGCTCATCCCCCTTAGGTTGACTTAGGGCATCCATACCTGCCTTAAGTCGACCTAAAGAGGGGGAGTTATTAAGTCGACTTAAGGAAGTGCTTAAGTCGATTTAATGAAAGCCAGGTGTGGACGCGACGTTCTGTAAGTCGACTTAAGCGTCCTTAAGTCAACTTAAGTTGCTAGTGTAGACACACCCTACTACAGCCTGCAAATCCACCTCCACGTACAGGAAAATATGAGTAGAAAGATGGCATGCAGGAATATCATTTGTCATATTGTCTTGAGAGACGTACATAAAAGCTTCAGTGTTCAGTTTTCAGCAGAAAAAAAAAGTTTTATTCATTGACTTCAAAAAACTATTTCCAAACCTATGCATGTTAGCTTCTATGGGTACCAGAATCATATTCGTTATGTAGACCTGACGTGTGTTTAGTAAGACAGCCTGGACAACTGATTTGGAATGAAGCCATTTTCAAATTAGTAGTATTTAAATTACTTTGGTTTCCAAGTTTGATTTACAAGTCTAATGTTACACTTCAAGCAAAGTCTCCCACAGTTAACACAGGAAGGAAAACTGCAGAATGGCTATTTTTCAGCTGTAAAAAAGATGCAAGGTGAAGACTGCAAAGATAAGAAATTTGACTGAGTGGAAGACTCCACTAGTTTTCTTCTTGGAGCATGTCATTTCAGGAAACAGGATAACCTAGTCTGGTTTTTGTAATACTGCTCCTGAACTACTCCATGAAGCTGAGCTATTTGAAAGAAACAAAATCCATATTTATCACCACCATTACAAGAAATGTAAACAAAGTGGGGATAGGCAATAAACACTATTTTTGTTCTCCCTCCCCCAATCCTCAGTATATTGCTCTTTTTTAGTTGGAGTTGGTCCTGCTTTGGACAGGGGATTGGACCAGGCCTCCCAAGGTCTCTTCCAAGCTTAATCTATGGGCAGGGCCACACTGCAGCAGGATTTTGGTGGCAGTCAAAGGGAGATATGCAAAGTACCTAAAATAGCTTGCGTATCCCCCTTTGACTGCCTACTACCTACTTTCCGCATTGTCTTCAGTGCACTGAGTCGAAGGGAAATGCCTTCTCTTCCACTCAGCACTACTTCAGTTGCCATGGTGGTCTTCAGCGATCAACTTCCTGATCAGCTAAGCAGCTCTTAATAGACCCAGTCAGTCGATTGGGAACACTGATCTGATGGCAGCAAATTGTATGATTCTTTGGTGCAGACACACTTGGACAGCATCTTGCACATGGACAGCTTTTTACTATTTGAGAACTGTTGTGTATCAGGTACTTTCTAAACAAAAAGCACAGTCCCTGCCCTAAAAAGCTCAGTCTAAGATTAAATGCAGTACATCATAGGTATGGAGAGAGTGATTGAAGAAGTGTCAGCTAGTCCCATTTGTCCTCTGCCTAGGGATTATTAATTGGCAGTTTTATTGTTGGTATCATTGTACGAAAATGCCTTGAGGAATAGTTTCCTAAGTGAAAATGGAGTTCAGGTGATCTGGCAGTTTCTCAAGGAAACAGAAATAAGGCACAACAGGAAGTTATCTTGTTGCTAAGGGAAGATTAGCCATTTTGACCCTCTTCTTATCTGTTTAGTCATCTGAAAAAGGAATCCTAGAAATTGCTAAAGATGAATACCAGAGAACCACTTGAATATACAGGAACAAATGAGGTACACCTACTAAGGAGCATAGAAGGCAAGGAGTAGTTCTTTAACAACACTGGGAACAAGAGAAAAGATGAAAAAGTATAGGTCCGCTACTTAATGGAGAAGGAGATCTCGTGATTGACAACACCAAGAAGGCAGAGTTTAATGCCTATTTGTTAGACATAGTCCAAACAGCAAGGCTAGTTGAAATTTATCCTAGGGAAAAGGCACTAGGTGAAAAAATGTTTGAACTGTTGACAATTAGCTTTAAAAGCTCATGGAGGGTTGGTGAAATCCCCAAGGATTAAACATGGGCAAACATTGTTCCCCTTTTTAGAAAATGATCTATAACTCCCAAGATCCTCTCATCTTTCAACCTAAATATCAGAAAATATACAGCAACAAAATTAGTCAATTTCTAAGCAATTTGAGGCTAATAGCATTATAAGAAATAGCCGGCATGCATCTAGTTAAGAATAAATCATGCCAGATGAAATCAATTTCCTTTTCTGACAGGGTTACTGGACAAATGGATGGAGGAAGCAGTACATGATTTTAATAAGGACTGACAATCTTGCATAATAGCCTCATAAGCGAACTAGGGAAAGGTGGTGTAGATTGAATTACTATCAAGATGTGTACACAATGGTTGAACAAAATCTTACTCAGAGCAGTTATCAGTCATTCCCTCTCAAACCGGGAAGCCATATCTAATGGGTTCTGCCGAGGTACATCCTAGCTCCAGTACTGGAATAGGCTTCCAAGGGATGTTTTGGAATCCCCAACAGTGAATGTTTAAGACTATATTAATCAAGAACAGTCTAGGCGTCTTTGGTCCTGCCTTAGCCTGGGGCAGGGAGGTACTAGATGTCTTCAGGGCCCTTTCTAGACTTAGGTTTCTACAAATATGAAAGATAGAAGAACAACAGCTTTGAAGATCAGTTCTTGAGGAAGAGTGAGGCACTTGGACAAGAGGTTAGAAGTGGATGAACAGTCAGTGGAGGGACTTGAAGAGGGGGTGGACGTAGAATGACTGGTTCGGACATTTATTTTACAAGCTGGCTGTACAGAGAGGAAATAGTCAAGTAACAGTCAAGTTAGACAATGAACAGCTGGAGTTGGTGAGATGGACAGAAAATATCTGATCTTGGCAACATTTCAGGATAGGCAGCAAGATGCTTAGATATACGGCACTGGATAGCGGAATTGACGCTGAAGGCCTTAAGAAAGATAGCGTTGGCTGCTGACAACAGGAATGCAAGGAGAATTTGGGCAGTTTTACTTGAATTTCTGACAAAGCTTCCAAGAGGTCAGACTGGCCAAGATGAAGGGAGACCAGAGTAAAAACACAACTGAGATTCAGCATGAAGACGGTAATTAAAGACATGTGACTGGTTGTTACCAGAAACAGTGTCTAGGGAGAAGAGGCGGACAAAAGGTTTCTTGTGGGACCTGTAAAGAAAGCAAGAGAAGGCTCACCAAGAGAAATGCTGACGGAGTGACCTGAGGACGAAAAGCCAGGATATGGCAGAGTTACCAAAGCCAAGGAAGACAAAGCAGGAAAAATGTCAAGGAAAGTAATGTAGAGACCACCTTGGTATGTAGCCGCCATAGACTTTAGGGTAGTCTCAGTGGAATGGAGAGGGCAGAAGCCAAATTGAAAGGGACACTACAGAGCTGAAGTGATTGTAGACAGTATATTCAGTGGGTTTAGTGTTGAAGAAGAGAGCAGACAGGAAAGAGAAACAACTCTTCCTTGACTTTCTTCTTTTTTTAAAAGATGATAGGGAGACATATGCTTGCAAGTGCTAAAGGGAAAGAAACTGAGGAGACTCAAGTGGGAGAGACACAAAGAGTAACAATGGCAGGTGGAAGGAGTATAGGAGAGCAAGCAAGAATATCCATATCAACATGGAGCAGAGATTGGGAAAGTCATACTGATCTTGCCAATTAACCTCCTTTGAAGTCAGCAAAATCGTATAAAGGAGGATTTTAGAAAGGAATCAAAGGCAGCCAATAGGCAGCTGTAAGAGATTGAGTAGCAAAGTAATGCTGTAGTCGAAGGGTCGGCTACCCTGGCACACGTGCCAAAGCTGGCTTGCATGCCTATTTATGGTAGCACGCAGGGCTCCCAACCCTGTGGTGCCATGGCTCCTCCCCACTGCTGGCCCTGCCCCCAGCAGGGCCTGGGGCCGCAAGAGCCAGTGGGGGTTGGTGAGGGGCCCAGATGGTCACGAACACTGCTGAGTAAATTGGAGCATGCTTTACAGGAATGGGGGCAGAAGCGGCCGAAGACGAGTCCTGAGTCATTCACATGGTCTTAACCAGATGAGTTGGATCCTGCTGGGCCTGCCACCGTTGACAAGTGCAGCAGCAGCAGCAGCTTCGGAACTCAGGAACGTGACCTCTCCTGCCAATCAGACAGCACCAAGACATGCTGCCGAAATAGCAATGGGCACATTGGGGGGCTTATTCTATGTATCTTTTGTTTTGTGGGTTATAGTGATGATTCAGCTTCATTGTGCTGGACATGGGCGGACACCCGAGGAACACCGAGGCCAGCCGCCTGTGTTACTGTGATAAAATGTTGTGCTCAGGCTGGACATACCAGATAAGATAACGCCCCAGATCAAGGCACCCGTTGTCAGGGGCAACAGCACGAGTCCATGGGGTATATAAGTAGGCCTGGGACAGGGTCAAATCGCAGTCCGTACACCAAACTCAGGAAAGCAGCAGAGGAGCTACCTGGGGTGGACTGCCACTTACCACGCACACACACCACAGGGCCTTAGTCTCAGGACTAGCGAAGCCAGGGAGCTAGCTAGTCAGGGCCAATCAAGGCGTTTTGGGCCGCGGTTGTAAGCAGGAAGGCGACTCGGGCCTAACTGCTGCCCCTTGCCAGGGAACCTCGGGCCTGTCCATGCTTACACTGTGGAGCCCACCGCAACAATAAATGCACCAGCTCAGCCTTCTCCCATGTAACGTGCGACCTCCATGACCGCTGCGTTGCCTTACTGCCTCTGGACACAACAGATGGGAGCAGGTCCAGCAGAGAAGAGCCTGCATGTGTGGCTCCCGTCCCTTGCTGGCCTCGATCCCCAGCAGGGGATGGGCTCCTTTTCCTGCCTGGTCCCACCCCTGGCACCTGCTGAGGGTTGTGGGGGTGGAGCTGGCATGGGCTCCAGGAAAGGTTGCAGACCCCTGCTGTAGTTAGAGGGGAGAAGGAACAGGTAATGAAGAAATTCACGCCCATGGTACTTTCTCTAAATGGGTGGGAACAGAGGTATTTTGTTGGGGGATGGGCGTGAGTGTTGTGAAGACAGCAATGAAATATAGTTTAGAGGAATAGTAATTGAATTGACAGAAAAGGAAAGAGGTAGCTGAGAAGTCATGATTACTTGACTAGAAGAGAGCATAGGTGGATAACACTGAAGTGATCAGAATAAAGTTCAGGAACAGCAGCACTTTGAGAACCAGATCAGGATGAGTGACGATCTTCAATTCTAGATCAAGTAAGGCGATGAGTAAGCCAGAATTTAGAGGTGTTGGTGATTTCAACTTGCATGTTTCTATTCTATCCACTGAAGATGGGTGAGAGTTGAGGAAAGAGCCGGATGGGTCGTAGATGATGGTCATCTGGCAAGGGGCACAGGCATTTGGAGACCACAGGAAGACGAAGAAAACCATACAGATCTACTGTGTCCTCTTGAGGAGGACTTGGACCAGTACATGAGAAAACGAAAAGCCTTTTCCAAGTGTCTGCAGATGTGTCAAAAAGGAGAGATCAGCTTTCAGCGATCAAGTCAAAGAGGTCCTTAGAAATGACATAGTTAACTTTAAAACAGATTCTCTATTAAATACATCTCTAGCCACCGGAGCCAAGAGACACTGGTAGGGATAATACATTAATGATAGGATTATTATTTTGAAAGACACTTGAATCAAATTCAGAATATTTATACCATATTTCTATTGTACACTTACTTCTTAATGCCCAGTAATTCAAGTATTTTAAGTTTCTCAGGTACATTATGCTGAACTCTTTCTTACTACACTACCCTTTACATGGTATTTTGTGATTATTATTTATACAGTTACATTGTCAATTCCATTAATTGATGTTATCTCTTGCACTCCATGTAGTCAAACCAAGATGATCCACCAAAATCTGTATACTAACATTAAATTTAGTAGCATGCCCAGGCTTTTCAGTTGCTTATAAATCCATCTCATGTGCAAGTTAAAGATCCAGTTTGTATTTACTACTTTTGGAATCAGAGGCAAAGGATGAGAAATAGTTTAACTGAGTAGATTACCGACATCAGTATTCATCAATTGCTTGGAAGCATATTTAGCGCCAAGTATCATGACACCCATATAATTACTGAACAGCTACTGCAATAAGACACACTGAAAGGACGACTGCTACTCTATCAATGCACGGCTGAACAACGTACATGGTACAAACAGGGGACTAGAACTTTTAATCAGACATTAGAGGAAGGAATTCTGCCATTGACCTCAAAGCCATTTCATATCTCCTTGCAACATACTTCCAGAACAGTTCACCCTCCCACCTCTCAACAGCTTCCTTTCTTTTACCTTTAAAAATGGATTAAAGTTTTACTGTATTTCTGGATTTCCAGTTCCTTTAGCAACTGCCCCAAATGGCAAAAATCCACTCCCTGACATTAGAGAATAGGTTACTTTTATTACTAAGGGAAATTAGTATTGCCTAAAGAAACCAAATTCTAAAATGAATATGGAACAGTCTGATCAACTACATGCTCATGTTATTAACAATTCTAAATCCCACCTTACCTAAAGGAATGTGAAAATGCCTGCAATCTACAGGACGTCAGAGTAAGCATTAAAAAAAGAAAGGAAGTTCTGATAAATCTCCAGTAAAATTCATCTGATGTAGCAACTTCTCAAGCACTCAATTTATAGAAGCAAGAGAGGTAAATGGCAGCACTTGAAACTCAGGGCTGACTTTATTACACTGTTTTCCAATACAGTTAAATTCTTACATGGATTACATTTCTATGGGCCAATTAATTATTTAGTCCACTAATACAAGACAAGCTACAGCAAGAGGCTACAGGTAAAATACACAAAAATTTTGCAAATTTCCTGTAGTGAAAGCAATGCAATTATATAAAATTGTGAATGCTAGTGGACTCAGAGGGGAAAAAAAAAAAAACAAAAAAAAACTTTCCATTAAGCTCAAAACAAGGGTAGTTTTAAACAGTCTTTTTGGTATTCATGTGCAAGAAAGATAAAGTTTTGGTACAATATGGCAACAGATTTTCAGTTTGGCAGTTAATATACATTGGCAATAATTCATAATACGGTAATAAAATCAGGCCCTTGGGATGAAGTTAGGAATAGTTTACTAATACATGAAACATGACTTAAGGAAAGCAAACACACCAAACGCTATTCATATAAAATGAATTTTGATGTCAAAGTTTTAGACAGTCATGAAAGGAATGTAAAGCACTTCTGTAGGCTAAGAGAGCCAGAAAAACAGGAGCAATGACACCACAAGAGTACAAATGATATTTACTATTTAAAATCCCACTAAAGAGAATCAAGTGGGACAGCAGAAGTAATACTTTAAGAGTAAACTATTTTGCAAACATAACCCCACTTATATGAACAGAATTGCATATAGAGAAGTAGATCCCACAAGTAGCCATTCTCTCACTCAAGTCAATAACAGATGCTTTGCAGATTCTTGGTAGCCTATGCCTTTATTCACTAATCAGAAGTGCCAGTCAAGTTAATAATGCACACACCCATACTAAATTTCAGTAAAAGAGTAATGAAACTTACTTCACGTCTTCCAGCTTCTTTGTGATGACTGAGCCAACTGATGAAAAAGCAGCAGAAGCCTTCTGCCCAGCCTGAGACAGGGTTTCTGATGTCTTCTTGTATCTATATTTAAACAGCCAGAGGTAAAGAGGATTCCTTTAGTAAGTTTACAGACAGTCTCAACTTGTGCTGCATTTTGATAAAAAAAAAAAAATCTAGAAAAGGCACATGGACCTCGAGTCTTTGAATCGGGAGTGATACCCAAGATATGCTCCAGTCACAAATAATTTGGCTTGATAAAAATTACTCTACAGCCAATTTTGCAGATGGTCAGATTAGATAATAAATCGATCCCTTAAAACTTAAAGGCTATGTCTACACTTGCTAAAATTAGTTCAAATTAGTTAGTTTGAACTAAGTAATTCGAATCAATTTTAGTTAGCTCAAATTAGCTTAGTTCGAACTAGGAAAATTTAGTTCGAACTAAGCAAGTGCCATTCATGGCACTTGCTTAGTTTGAATTAGCGATCCCCATTCATTTCAATAGCCGGTTAGTTCGAACTAAGAAATTAGTTCGTATTAACATGGCCACATTGGTTACTGTTAGTTCGAATTAACCCCTTAGTTCGAATACCCTATTCGAACTTATTAGTTCAAATTAAGGAAGCCCTTAATTCAAACTAACTAAAGCCTAGTGTAGCCATGGCTTTAGTTAGTTCAAGTTAAGCCTCCTTAATTCGAACTAACTTCCCAGTGTAGACATAGCCAAAATGACTTGTGTCATCAACTCAGGTTTCAGTGCAGGCTCACCTAGAAATCAACCTGTTTCTTCTACCTAAAGCTAGGCAACCTTCTCTCAGGCCACTGGGGAAATCTTTATTTAAGCTGCAGTCTGAAACCAAGACTAAGTGTTATGTGGTTTTAGTGAAAACTGCTTGAAGAGGTGATTAAGTAGGAGTAAAGACATTGTGCTGAATCTCACTGTTATGAGACCCTTAAATACAAGCTTTTCACCTCGTGCATACAGTAGTTGCAGAGCAATCAGATTGCACCAGTTGAGCAATATTAAAAATGACAAACAGTTTCATCTTTGGAATTTTGTTTGGATAAAATCCCAGGTTCAAGCACACATTGTGGTGGTGTACATTTCTTTTCCTATATAAGGGAAACATTTATAATAATTTGCCAATTAAAGGGGAAAGGGTATTGCTTTTGATTTGCACCATCTTGATGGTGCTATGTGCTGGCAAGAGAGATGAGAATGTAGAATCTGCTTTTTCACTGATGTAGAATAGGAATAATTGCACTGTAGAAGACATTGCTGATAGAAGATATCTGGGGCAAGGACCTAGATTTTAGCAAAGCTTAGTTTTACTTAAACGTAATGCTCTCAAGAAAGCTGCTACTGTTTCTTTAGACGTTTGTAAGAAAATAAATACGTTAAAAAGTTTAACTGCACAGGAACAGTTTTTACTTAACCAGCACTGATTCATGTTATACTGAACTAGCTATAGGGACATACGCTGAAGTGGAAGTCACATCTTGCCAGCCTTTGGTAATGTTCTGCTTCAGTTCCTGCAGTGAATTGATTCCTAGTTTTCTCTTGATCTCTGCTAGATGCTTCTCTTTGGCAGCTAGCACCTGAGAGAGTGTTTGGATTTCTTCTTCTACCTAGGACAGTATATAGGACAAGGAGGAAGATCAGTTGGCAAGTGATAAGCAGTTAGCAGTACTTTATTTAGGAAGTCATCAATTGAACACGATTTAGCATTATAAAGTCATTTACAATGGATGCCATATTTTAACATTTCATTTCATCTTTTAGAAAGGCAAAAAAAAAAAGAGTTGTCTTTAAAGCAGGACTTCAGACAGTAGGAAGAGACTGATGCCAAAAAAAAATGTTCTCATCTCCTCCAGCCATTTTAGTATTTCTGAAGAAGGTCTGGGTGATTTAGGAAATTAATAGGGTAGAGAGCCTCTCTTCTCTACTCATCCAGATTAATAGAAACTAGTCTGTCTACCAAACAGTTCCTTAGTCACTTTGGAAAACAACGATTTTTTTAAGTTAAGGGAACTACCACACACTTTCACATCTTAACAGTCATTTCATGTCAGGATTGAGGCTCAGTTAGCAGGGCTAGTGAAGCTGCACTGTACCTGTTCTGTGCTCTTGTAAAAGTGCAGCCCTGGAAACAAGAGTTGAGAAGAACCGGCTTTTTGACTGTTACATTTCTTAAAAGCAGGATGCCAAGGTTTGTGTGTCCAGCATGAAGCACCCTATGGAGAACCCATCTTCAGAAGAGAGGTGCTCATCCAATCTTCTAGATAGTTAGTCTTCAAGAGACTCTACGAATACCACTCCAAAACAGGCCAGTGGAAACTACGGAGACATGACTAGCTCGGGAATGACAGTTGTGTTCAACACTAGGGTATGTTAAACAAGAATCAAGACCAAGGTGTTCAAACTTAAGAACCTGAAGTTAGTTCTTCTGGAAGCTCAAGGAGTCTTCTCTGAGTGGCCTGATTTCTTGAGATTTCACTGAAGATACTTAAGCAGCTTTAGAAGTAAAGGCTTTAGGAGCCAGTGACCTAAAACATTTTGTCTCATTTATAAAAGGTTTTTGTTTAAACAATGTTCACTGCTGGCACGAACCGGGGACAAGATTCATTTCCATGTTAACCATGAACAATACATGTGCATATAAATAGCACTACAAAAATGTAAAAATCATTAGCAGTGGGAGGAGGTTTCACCAGTGGGCTCTACGGTCTAAATGTGAAGGGCAAATGGAGAAGTTGTTCAAGCTCAGGCATGTAAAGGCAGACATTTAGAGGTATATTTAAGCATCTTTGAAAAATAAGCTGGTTGTGTAATGCTGACCTCTAGTAGCTTTGGCTGACTTTAGGGAGATTTGTGGGCATTAGCTATAAAAAAAATAAAAAATAAATATCAAGGTACATTAGATCCCCAACTTTAGGCATTTAGGCATCTAAAATTGACCAGCTTGGTCAGATTTCCATTCTGACAGCCACTTTAGACAATTATTTTGAGCTTGCTGGTCTCCAAAAGATTTAATTCAAAATGAAAAGAGGCACTTGCATACGGCACTTGCATTCTGTACCTTAGCAAGTTCTTTTCTTAGTTCCTCCTGTTCTTCTTCAGAAAGATTTTCTGTCATGTTAACAGTAGCAGCAGCATCCTCTCCTACTTCAGGTACTGCATCTGATCTCAGCAAATCTGGAAGAAAGAGAGATTACTAGAGCTCTATTTGCTAAGGAAAGACAGTACAAGGATTACATTCCATGTAGATTACAGATTTGTTCTTTTGACAAACACCCTGACGCCAAAGTTTGTGAAATAAGGAGTACTGAAATCCTTTAGTAAGTGTCAAAAAAATTGCCTTAAGGCCTTCCTAGTTTGACTTAACATTTGAAGCCAGCTTCCTTAATTTGGAAGTCTGTTTCTTATTTGGGTAGGATGGATGGCAAAGAAAGCAGAGATGGAGTGACTTGCATTAGAGCTCTACATGTGGGGATATAATTTGGAAACAACAATCGTTGACTCTCCATTGCTAGACTCCTGCTCTAGCCAGGGGAGAGTATTTGTCATCCTTTATCTACCAGTCAAGTTCTCAAAGGAAGATACAGGTAACACCTAGCATCCACCACGGGATCAGAAAAGCCATATTCTCTATCCTTTTGCCTTCTTAATTGGGGCTTGGGAAAGACGACTGGTACCTTGTATTTCAAATAGCTGTAGACCTGATGTCTATTTAACATCACCTCTCCAGACAAATGACAAATTTTATACTTAGTTGCTATACTGGCTATTCAAAACTAAGTAAGAGGGGTTCTATTCTCATTGTAAGTCATTAGAGCAATAGACCGGTTCTAGTAGTACAACCTCATTGCTTTCAGTAAGGTTGCAATTTATAAATCTTAAGTTTTACCCTGCAGACCTTGCTTACTGATGTGCAAGGATAGCCATCTTGTCGAGAGCCTACAGTTGAATTTGCTCCTCTAGCAGTCTCAAGAAACCAATTGTGTTTGATACGGAAAGAGTCAGCAAGACACAAACCCTGGGCCTCAGCCATTTTCTGATCAAAACACATTTTAAGTACTGGCATGTAATGTGATCACCACGAAACGCATGCGTCACAGAAGTAGTTGGAATAACATGGTTTTGGCTTTAAATGTGGAGGACACAAAAGCACTAATGTATCTTTTGGAAGCTAATGGATTCTAGCCTTAACACTTCATCTACCACTCACTGTATTCAGTATTACTGCTTGTTAGGCAAGTCATTCTTGCTAAGCCATTTATCACCACTTACTGAAAGGCTTGAAAAAAAGTCATGCTGCCCATAAAGTGGAAAGCTTTCCACCTGAAGTGGCTAGCAGCAGGTCATTATTGTCTATCAAGTGACAACTCAATTTCGCATCTGTAGTCATTCAATACATAAGTGACAGTTGTTACTACTTTTAAATTAATTACAATGTAAGAAATCAGAGCTATATAATTTGCCTTCTGCAAAACAAGAGGAAAGATTTTCTTTTAGGAGTTCTCCTCCAATATACATTTGGGATATTGTCAGCTGCTTGGTAGCTAAAGTCTATACTGAACAGATTAAGTAGCTAGATGGTTTTCATTTGAAGATGCTTGCAAAATAGAGCAGAAAACACTAAAGTTACTTTTTTTTCTTCCCCCAAGAAGTTTAACAGCCATCATTTGCATGTGGTATTTAAGTTACTTTTACAATTAAGGATGGCCAAAAATACACTGTCAATTTACACTCACTTGGGGTTTTTTTGTTTGTTTGTTTTGTTTTCCAAAAGAAGTCTTCCAGGTGACTAGTTAGCATGAGCAATTGCATGACCTCATTGAGGGTTAATTCCAATGACAGTATTGAACTTACTACCTCAGTACATGGTTGTCTTGGAGAAATGGAATGGCATCTTAATTTTAGCATCTCAGACTGTCCAGTTTTTAACCCAACTTCTGACCTGATGACATCCTCATTTATTTCAAGAAAGCTGAGATCTAAATGATTTGCAAAAATCATCATCAAGAGAATCCTGTGGAACAAGGATGACTCTGCTCAACACCTTCATCTTAAATGAATCCAAGAACTCAAGGTACATATCCTCAATGCGACACCAAAGCCAGAGCAAAACCGAACAGACAGACTCTAAATTTTACATTCTTCAGGCCTCTCCATTGTCAATAACATTAATTCCTTTGCAGTTAATCCTTAAGCAGTTAAGTGAATTTATCTTTCACACTGCATTCAGCTATGACCAGAGAATGAGTCTGGTACATTCACTAGCAAAAGGAAGGATTGGTAGGGCAGAAATAGAAGCAAAACAAATGAGCACAGAAAGGTGCCAAAGGCTCACTACTGTCACAGGTATTCAAGACAGAAATTGAAAGTACCAACCAGTTCATGGATAATTTAAATGTTTCATTTTAGAGCAAGGGC
Source organism: Pelusios castaneus (assembly GCA_007922175.1). NCBI lineage: Eukaryota > Metazoa > Chordata > Testudines > Pelomedusidae > Pelusios > Pelusios castaneus. The sequence goes on along the minus strand of ML685849.1, from coordinate 5,821,970 downwards.
ACTGGAGTGGCTTTTTTGGCATGTATTCCACTATAGCAGTATTCATCCTACCCAGAGTCTGCTGTTATGTGCACAAGGAAGTTAGTTTGCTGCTTTTAAGATGGGGGGAGGGGGAAAGGCTACGTAGAAATTATAATTTAAAAGACTTTATGAGCTTGTGTTAGATTGGGCAAAACATTGATGCAGACTCAAACCACTAATCTTTGATTTGCAGCATTTTGAGGCACTGGCAATTTTAAGTTGAAGTAAATCTTAATTTTTTTATTCAAAAAAAATCACATACAGCTAAGTAATTGTCAAGCTATGTTAAGTATCCCCAGCCTGCAAAAATTTACTTTCCCAGTCTGGGTCACTTAATTTTGCTCAGTCTACTTCAGATTCCAGACAGCTTGTTTAAAGAGCAAAATCAATTTTAGTCATTCCATAAAGCATATGTATTGCAGGTCCATCCATAAGACATTTTTTTTTTTAACCCAATGAACATTCCCAAGTTGGGAACAATGGACCAAGTTCTCCTCTTTTATACCTGTAACTGTTTCCTTCAGTGATGTTACCAGAATATGATTTGGGGCAGACTTTGGCCCCAACACCACCAAACTTTAGACTTCTCAGAATTTATTCCTATTGCTGCAGATGTAGTCATTTCTACATAGATTAAAGCAAACTAGTACTAGGGTGACCAGATAGCAAGTGTGAAAAAACAGAAGAGGGGGTGGAGGGTAATAGGCACCTCTATCAAAGAAAGCCCTGAAAATCAGGACTGTCCCTATTTACATAAATAAATATCAAGACATCTGGTCACCTTAACACACACACACACACACACACACACACACACACACACACACACACACACAC
>ML685849.1:5785586-5821102 GCA_007922175.1 Pelusios castaneus | reverse complement strand
CACACACACACACACACACACACACACACACACACACACACACACACCCCCCTACCTCACTCTCCAACCCCAAAATATTAAGGAAGTTACCAGAATTCTTCCATACAGGTGATCCAGGTGGAGAGATGTTAAAAGTAGGTGACAAGTAGAGATATTTTCTGTTAACTCCAGTATTGAAATCAAATGGAGATTTATAATCCTCATAAAGATCCGTGTCCCTCCAATCCATTCCAGGAAGTTCAGAATGCATGTTCATTCCTTATTATATATTAACATCCGCTGAAGCGTTTATCCTGATTTTCAACATTGTGAAGACTCAATCACTTAGTAATCCTTACCATAGGGTTTAGGTGGTGTACTTTCCCACACTGTACTTTATTTCCTCGGTATGACTCAGGTGAAGTACACATTTAATAAATTACAACTGAGCTATGTCAGATGTGGTCCAACACAAAAGTTAAGTTTCTGTAAATCTATAACCTGGGCTGGGTTTTACAGAACATTTCCTCTGCAAACAAATACTTGCCGCACACTATGCGTAGGGTTCTGGCAGGTCAGTCTCAGGCAGAACTGGAGCCAGAATTTTCAATCATTTAAATAAAAAGTGTCAGCTGACTGCAGCTGTACCAGGATATCCTTAATCTTCTAGGACACAAAAGGATTACTAGCCATAATCTATTTTATATGCCATCTGTGTAGGACTTTTAATCAGGAGAAAAGAAATTGTGTGGGGCTTCCTGTTTGTGCAACAACTGTTTGTAATTTCTATGTGGCTAGCAAAAAATAGTAGACACTATGTTTTGTTTATCGAGTGCTAGGTTAGCAAGTTTACAGTGTAGCATTCATCTCAGCAGTCTGCACTTTAAAATGGAATTTGTCACCTGAGAAAAGTTACCAATTTATTCAAGCAGTTTTGGATGACGCCCAGGCAAAAGTCAGCAATAGACAAACTGATTAACAGACAGTACAAAAAAGTTTACAAGTTTCACAAGCTACAGATGCAGTGCAGCTTATGTACCTAACTCACTCATACATCTGGTGCTTTGGCAAAAACCTGTTTAGTGTTAATTCATATATTCAAAACAAATAAATATAATTTTGGGGCAATGCAACTTTACTGCACTATGTTGCTCTACTCCCTCAATTGCTTTCAAAAGGAGGCAGGTTGTTTGAAAAAGCTACACCGCTTTATGCTAAGAGATAGTGCAGTTGAGAGCCTAGGAATTTGAAACATTTATACCCATCAGAGGCAAAATTGGCATGAGTATAGATGGGAATTTGGAACATTAGGGCAAGTGAATATTGTGAAGTGCAGAAAGACTGATTGTAGATCATTTCTATTGTTCAGGTATGAACAAAAGTTGAACTTAAAGGTCTCTGTCATTGGCACTCGAGATCAACAGCAATACTTCTTAGCCTCCACCCTAAAACCTGGGATTCTAGATGCTTGCAGCATTATCAAATAAGTTCTATTTAGAACTTAACTGCAGAGCCTTCCCCACTCCATCCTTCAGGAGGGAAGATCTTCTCAGACTCATTTTATCAGCCCATCATAAAGTTAATTCCCCCAACCCTTCTGGGAAAATGCTGCATATGATTGCGGCATATTTGGGGACCTTACTGTATTAATTTGTGTATCATTGGGGGCCAGGAATTATATTCAACTTCATTCTGGGTGGAGGGGGAGCAGGAGAAGGAAGGTTACCACAGTTCCTCTGAGAATTTGAGGGCGGAGGGGGGTAGAGAAGGGGTTAATTACAATCTGAATGCAGTAAACAGCTTCAGAAGAATGTGATTGAGTAGTTCAGACAGGTACTAAAAGGCCTAAATAAAACAAAGAAAGGACTTTTGTAATAAAAGGCTGAATTTAAATAATTAGTGTCTTCTTTCAGATTAAGAACATGGATGTGATCTGTGGTCCAAGGGTCCCCAAAATTCCTTGCTGAACAGCTGGAAGGACTAGTCTGCCCCTCTGTCCTATGAGCCCTGGCTTTTCCAGATACAGAGCCACAACAAAACATGCAAGTGTTTGTTTTTTTTAAATAAAACAGATAATGTATTTAGGAAAAAAGCTGGGTGGTTACTGTTAACTAATTAGTCATTATCTCCTGAGAAAGCAAAGGACCTTTAGGCAGATTGGCTTGCAGGGGGAAAAAAAATCAGTGAACTACAGAGGACTACACCCTAAAACCCAAGTCTGAACAGAGAAGGTATGTGGGTCTCTGAATAGAGAGCAGTGGTCCCCAAACTGTTTCAATTGCAATGCAATACCAGACCACAGCTTGTCTGTGTTGCTTGGGTACAACCATATAAAGTGTTTCAACAATGCACATCTCAGTTGAAATAGCAAAGGTGGAAGAGGCAGATTGAAGGACGATCTTTAGACAGTGAGAAAGATAGCTTTTGCTTATTACGTTTCCCTCAGTTTAATCTGGGTGCTAACGCAGTATGCCGAGATGCATCAAGAGATCCTACGCTTTGTTATCATTCCAAGAATTCTCAGGGTTAGTACTTAGCATGAGAAACAAGTGCTAGTATTTCTCTACATGAATCATAATTGCAGAGAGCTTTCTATGCAGTGAGAAATAAGAGCTGTGAACACAAACAGGACATTTGTTTGATTAGTGTTGGGCACAGATGTGTTTATTCCTCAGCTTCCACCTGCCACCTAGTTTCAATTTCACAGGCTAGGCCGCTAGGGCTAATATTAATTGGCAGAGATCAGGTGACAAGTGTTGCCCTCTTGTTAAGTGCTTTCTCAAATGGAAAGGGCTAAGAAAGCATAATGGTAGCCTTGTTGAAATGTAGGTCTTATCTAGGTTACTGAAGATTGCCTTTATGAATGAATCCGCTGTATACTTTTCCTAGTCCAGCAGATACAATGATCTATCTCCCCCTACTCTTGTACAAAGTGCATTTTTTCCAGGAAGTTTGATTAAAGAAACTGAGCCCCAGTTGTCTCTAGCCTGGATGTGAATTCTGTTTTCACCAAACACACACACATTCAGTGATGACTGTCATAGAACCTGAAGCACATTTCAGCAAAATATCTATTTATTTGGTTTGGCACAGAAGTCAGAGTAAAGGAGTTGGGTAGGGGTTCTCAGAAAGATGCAGGAGTCAGTTCAGTTTTATGATATCTAGACTTTAGTAAGGCTTTTGATACAGTCTCGCATCACCTTCTCATTAACAATCTAGATGGAGCTATGATAAGATGGGTGCCTAACTGGTTGGATAACTGCTGCCAGAGAGTAGTTATGAACAGTTCACATCCATGCTGGAAGGGTATAACAAGCGGGGTACTGTAGGGATCAGCTCTGGGTCTGGTTCTGTTCAGTTGTTTAGATGATGGCATAGAGAGTGCACTTATAAAGTGTGCGGATGATACCAAGCTGGGAGGGGTTGCAAGTGCTTTGGAGGATAGGGTAACAATTCACAATGATTTGGACAAACTGGTGAAATGGTCTGAGGAAAACAGGATGAAATTCAATAAAGACAAATGCAAAGTACTCCACTTAGGAAATCAATTGCAATCATACAAAATGGGCAGTGATTGCCTAGGAAGGAGTACTGCGGAAAGGGACCTGGGTGTTAGTGGACCACAAGCTAAATACGAGTCAACAGTCTAGCACTGTTGAAGGAAAAAAAAAAAGCTACACACACACACACACACACACACACTTACACTTACACTTACACTTACACTTCTAGGATGTATTAACAGGAGTATTGAAAATAAGATATGAGAAGTAATTCTTCCAGTCTGCTCTGTGCGGATTAGGCCTCAGCTGAAGTAGTGTGTCCAGTTCTGGGTGCCTCATTTCAAGAAAGATGTGGACAAATCGAAGAAAGTCGAGAGAAGAGCAACAAGAATGATTAAAAGGGAAGATTGAAAGAACTGGGTTTGTTTACTCTGGAAAAGAGGAGACTGAGAGGGGACATAACATTTTTCAAATACCTAAAAGGTTTTATGAGGAGGAGGAGGGAGAAAAATTGTTCTCCTTAACTGCTGATATGGCAAGAAGCAATGGGCTTAAATTACAGCAAGGGAGATTTAAAATGGACATTAGGAAAGAATCCCTAACTGTCAGGGCAATTAACCACTAGAATAAGTTGCCTAGGGAGGTTGTGGAATCAGGGATGGTTTGAGATGGTACATGGTCCAGCACGAGTGAAGGGACTGGACTCAATGACCTCTCATGGTCTCTTCCATTTGCTATGATTCTATGATCTTCTACAAAATGCAAGAGATCCAACTAGACACAATGGTCCCTTCTGGCATTAAGGAACTAAAAATATTTTGGTGCTTGCTCATATGAAATCATTTAAGTGGCAGTCAGTACTGAAGCATACTAGCAGAGCAGCTTAGTGAAGACTATGGGCAAATGATGCGTGTTTGTCTTTTCATACTGGTCTTGAGTTTGTCCACAGACAAGAGTTTTCACTTTGAGCTAGATACCCTGCAGTGGAAGTAACTTAACCAGTTGCATAGTCTCTGTTCCATCAGCTTCATCTCCTCCCATGTCTGTGCTTTCCCTGTATATTGCCCATTTTGCTCAGGAGGCATCCTCAAAATCTAGATCCGTTTGTCAAACCCTTTGACCTTGCCTCTTTCAGATACTTCTAAAGGCTTATTTTTGGAACAGTGCCTGCAGTTTAGTTACACCGAATAGAATTATCAGTTAATAAGGTTGAGAAGCAGCTAGGTAGTTTGTTTAGGAAACCTGTACCACAGCTTATTCTTACAAAGCTTCCTCTCTCCTTTCCCCCCACGTCCCCATCTATCAGTTGCTCTTCAAGGCAAGGAGTCTTCCTATTTATAGAGTATTAGTTAAACAATGTACCAACTTCATTCTGACATCTCCAATCTGGTTTAACAAACTGAGCTTCATGTTAACAGAAGCAACTTCAATTGGATTCAGCTCAAATTCATAAGTGAACTAAATGTGTTTGATTTCATCTTCATGCTTTCACATATTATCTGAAGAGTGACCGGGCCACTAGTAGGCTACAATACCATTAGGCAGATGTTAAGTTCCATCATTACATGTTTGGAACAGGCTGTATTCCTGGGACAGAGCCTGGTACTGTACAGGACTTGTAACAGAAATTTCATGAGCAAGGTGGTGTCTTCCTTGAGGTCTCATGGCATCTTTAATTCCTCACTTTGGATATAGCACTAAAAAAAAGTCAAGTCTCCTGACAGCTGGCTATCACTTTCCTGGACTGAATGGTCTTTGTTACAATACTTTGAAACAGATGGAATATGGTTCTGACCTACATCTGCAGGGTGGTACCATCATACTAGAAGGGTTCTTACATGGACACCAATTGCCAATTTAGGTTGTGATTAGCTTCAGGTGGCGTCCTAACTGGTGTATTACTTTACTAGGCCATTCTGAATTTAATCAATCCTTGCTCAACTAGTGTTTTTTTTAAACATATACCTTTCAACCAGGCCCGTGTTCCAGCACTCCTTAGACTCTTCCCCATTTCCATTTTATTAGAATACAAGCCATCTAAACATTAAAGCCACTTAAGCCTATCTAAAGTTATGCAGTAACACTTGAATTGCTTAAACTGATGAAGTCTGATCTATGAGGGTTCAAGTCAGCTCATGCGGCTTTTAAAGGTTCTGGATCCGTTTATAGAGAACATTTCTAGAAAACTGTTTTCAGGGTGGGGAAAAAGCAAAGCAACAGGGCAAGAAGACGTCATGCATCAAGTTTGGGTTTTAAAATGGCATTATACATGTGCTTTCTGGCTCTGTCACACTGTTTCCCACCCTTCCCATTCCAACACACTGGACTCTGGAAGTGGAAGTGGAAGTGGAAGAAGCCAGCAATTCAGCATTTGAAATCACACTATTAGAATAATGGATAATTTGGTATTAAAAATGAACCAACACTTAGGGAGATATTGCCAGTTCCCATTGTGATCTTCATTTTCTTAAACTATGGGGAGGGGTGGGAGGAGAAGAGGAAGGAAAAAGACCACCATAAACCCACATCACCATAGACCCCAAAGAAACATGGTCTCTTTGTAAACAGAGCACCCTCCAGGTTGATATGCCAAATGATACTTGTGTGTTAAAAGCATTGGTGGCATGGCATGTGATTAGGAGCCACATAGCAGCTTTCCTCGGCATAACCATTTAGGAATCTGGTGGTCTTCCATATCAGGAAAGCCACCAAAACCAAACCAGTGATGATCCAAGCCAAACTCAACAATTGCCTCAGATTTCTTATCTTGCTCTACAACTTGATATGGAGCAGCTGATGAAGATGAGGAGTCAAAAAAGTCAGTCTGGTGTTCTTCAGCCTACCTCAGCACCCGCATTTTGCTTCTGTACAACAATTCAACCGTGGTTCTACAAATATGCAAATTTAATGTCACAACATCCCCAGAGACTACTGAAGAGCCTGAAAAATAGTAGCCTTTGCTGATGTATACGTGTCCATATCTTTCAAGCATCCTCCAGCACAACATAACACTATGTTATGACAATTATGACAATTGCCAAGTATATGACAATTGCCATCCGGAAAGCTTAATAGTAGAGATCAGGGACTGGGCTCCAGTCTACACTTCCTGCCATTTTCGGTGGCAGTCGAAGGGAGATATGCAAGTTACAAAAATTATTTAAAGCATCTCCCTTCAAATTCCTAATGCCTGGCAGATCTGCTGTGTTGAGTCAGTGAGAAGGCATTTCCCTGCAACTCATGCTACTCCAGTTGAGAGGCTGGAGTTAATGGATTGACTCCCTGATCAAGTCTTCACAGACCCCTCAATTAAACTGGAAAATTCAATCTGACAGCAGCAATTTGCTGCTGTCAGTCTAGACAAGCCCTTAGTTTTATCCTATTTAATAACCAGATCAAAGTTCATAGCTTCTTGTCTAACCAATCAACCATCAACTACAGTCCTCACCAAACTAAGCCCAACAAGATATCATCGGCATATTTGAGATCTTACAACAGAATGATGTTAGCTCAACACCAACAGCTACCTTTTCAAACTTATTAGCCAGTCAATGCAGATTATGAATAATGATGGTTACAGAATTGCCTTGCTGCATTCCTCTGGAGATAGGAAACAATGCGGTGTATCTGCCATGGACTTGAACACAGCTTTGTTCCAATACATAATTCTTTACTATTAAATGACTGGCTATATTCCCTGTAATGCTGAGTCACCTCATGAATGTCCACAAACTTGCTCAACATATTGAATCAAAGGGGGAAGAATTGTTCACATGCAGCTATATCAGAGGCCGAAAATAAGGAGAAGCTTTTTTACACGCGGTATTAGTCTGTTCTGTTTTGTTCAAAAGACATCCAAGCAGAGGAGGCTGCCGATACCTACTCTTCACTGCTTCTTTAGGCCTTGTCCACACTAGAAGAGTGTTGCGCATTTAATACAGGAATTTGCAGCTTCAACCAGAGAACAGTTTAAAGCCAGTTGAGATTTAAAGATGGTACAAAGGCCCCTTAACCTTTCTCCGCCCAGACCTAGAGATACCCATAGGGCCAGTTTTGCTCCTAGGAGGTACTAATCATGCACAGTAAAGTCCGCGTTGTGACAATCTAAGTCAGGAGTGGCCAAACATACTGACCCTCCAAGCCACGCAAGACAATGATCAGAAGTTGGAGAGCTGAGGCATGCCTCCTGGAGCTCAGGGCTTCAGCCCTGAGATGAGGTGGTGGGGCTAGAGGCATTGGGACTCAGGGCTCCAGCCTCAGGACCTCCCCACCCCTCTGCACAGAAACCCCTTGCTCCACCAGCCCATTGCAAGGCAGAAGCGAAGAGTCCCTGCTGGGGACACCTTTCCCACCACTCGTAGCAGCTTCCAGTGCCTTCTACCAGCTCCTCTTACATGAGGAAGAGGTGGAAGAAAAGCATCTCCCAGCAAACGAGGAACTGAGGGTATCAAACTGGCACTAAAGCAGTGTTTCTCAACTTTTTTGATAGTAGGGACTAGCTTGATTCTCTCCTAGACTGTATTAGGGAGATCTCAGGGACCAGCCATTAAGAAACACTGCACTACAGGAATAAGGGAGAGATGCAGGAATTTTCAAGACAGTTGTCTGGCTACCTCATATTAAGGGTGACCAGATGTCCCAGTTTTATAGGGATAGTCCTGATTGTTGGGGTTTTGTCTTATACAGGTACCTTCTCCCCCAACCCCCCCCAATCACCCACATTGCTATCTGGTCACCCTACTTAGATTTGAGAGTTAAATATTTAGATTGAAGTTAATACTATTTAAGTGCATATGAAGTTAAACATGTATTTTTAACACCACTACCTTATATCTGATGAAGTTAAAATTAATCAGCCTAGATATTGAAATAAGTAGTTGAGCTCCCCCTAATGGTGTTCTGTAGAAATAGCAACCTATAGACTATGCATGGAGGGGAACCTGAGGAAACCTGAAATTGCATTCCATGTTATGGTGGCAAGATATATCAATTAGCAGTTAATAGCTGTATTTATTGCTAATACAGGTCTGTGTTCTCCTAGCAGTTTAAGAGTGCTCAAATGTTTCCAGACCTTATAAAGTTATGCCTAATCTGACAATAGCACAATTCTCTAAGGATCAGTTTGATCTTTAAGTTTCATGTATTCAGATTCTTCTAGTATCATCTATGCTGTAAACAAGTCCCTTTATCAGGCTTCTCATACACCTAGACCCAAGCCAAGCAGGGACTCTATAGAGCACCCAAACTCTACACCAGTTTTGTTTTACCCTCTCAAATTTGGTATGGGTGCCATTAAGCAGTTAGCCCACTTCCATTACCTCTATACCATGGTTTTTATTTTATTGAGAACTGTGGGATTTTACATGTACTCCTCCCCTCTGTTTTCAGTGAACTACCCTGACTTTCCCTGAGGTATCAGGGCTGAGTGCCTCTTTAGGGTCTGTCTTTAGGAGTACTGGGGACCCACTTTCCTCCAGCAGGCTCTTGGAACTGCCTGGTATGGGCTACTGACCCCCACTCAAGCCATTTGGGTAGTAGAAAGACACCCAGAAGCTCACTGAGGGAGCTCTCTATGATCTGAAGTGCAACAGCCAGAATGTTTCCAGGATTCTCCAGGAATTCTTCACTAGCTATTATGGGATTTCTCCTGTAGCTTTCAGAAAGCAAGCCCAGGCTGTTTTTTTTTTTTTTTTTTTTTTGTGAAACTGATGATTATACACCCAGAATTCTGAAATATTCCAATTTCCCCTCTTTCCAGTGGAGCTTGGAGTACCAGCCTGTTTTATGATGTTCATTCCTCTCAAGGAAAGAATCTGGTATCTCTTGAAGTTTTTCCACTTTGCTTGTACATACTCCCACTCCCACCTCTGCTACAAGCTGGTGTGCAGCAAATAGGAAAACATGGGTTCTAGTCCTAAAGGAAACTAATCACTTAAAATTTAGCTAGTTTTGAAGATTCCAGAGGTTCAGGTATTCTTTTCTGAAAAAAAGTTCCAGATTTTAGCAGCCAGATAGCTAGGCGTATATAGTGACTCAGCCCTAAGTGAGCAAAGAGGTGCTCTTGATAGAAAGAGGTAGGGATGGGAGTATGGACAAGCAAAATGAAAAGCTTCCTTCCAAAGATACCAGACTCTCCTTGAGCATCATAAGCCAGGCTGGTATGCCAAGCTCCACTAGAAAGAGAGGAAATTGTTCATACTATGTTCACACCAAACAATCAGTATTTGGTGTTGCTTATTTTCTTCTCTTCAAGGCCATGGCCAGCTATTTAAAAAAAAAAAAAAAAAATCAAGGCTGCAATAGTGTGACAGCACTGTCAACTGGACTTGTGCAATAGTTTAAAATACAACAGAATGAATCTGCCTTACTGAAAACCTTTCACCACGGCAAGAAATGATTGCAGGCAAGATGCGTACCAAACTGAGTTTAGAACTGCTACTTATCACCTTTGCTCTTGGAGCTTGCCTACAGCAAATTGAAGCATTCTGAAGTTGCCCCATGCCATTCTGACTTGGATGTTTACTTGCAGAAGATTATCAGTGAACATTTTACTCAGGGTTGCCAACTGTCTATACATTTATGGATGGTCAGTTTAAAAAAAAAAAAAAAAAAGAGTTGTGTTTGTCATCCCCTGAACAGTCTACTTATGTTGCATTACAACCCTTCCCTATCAAGTGTTTTGCATCTTCCTTAGCATAGCTATCTCATTGTGTTGCTACTGCAATACTAGTACACAGTATTGCCCAATGAACTTTCAAAAGAAAAAGGTTTGACAAGTTTCCCATTTGTTAGTTTCCTCCTGCATCACGCGCTAATGTATGTGCACATACAGCTGGAGTCTGCAAGAAGCACTGATGCAGACACCATATACTCTGCTTGTTGGTTTGGTTTTGAAATCTTGACCGTCAAATAATCCAGTATTTGACAATATAGTAAGAGCACTTGATGTTCTGGTTCTGCTTATTTTAGTTTGGCTGCTAAATGACTAATCCACTTGTTTCACCCTCCTTGTTGAAGCAAAGTAATAACATGGGCAGAACTATATAGTTCTAGTGTATAGTTGTAGATACTGCATACCAACAGCTATTATCTCGTGTATTAATACATGAGATTGCTACTTTTAGTCAAACTGCAAGCATTTTGTCATTACAGTGGATAGTTTAGTTTTAATTGAAGGTATTCAAGCCAAATGTACCAACGCCATGAAAACCTCCAGATAGGCTATGCATTCACACTGGGAACAAGATCAGCACGTTTTAGATTGTTTCGTATGAGAGAAAGATATTATTACTCAATATGAAGTCCATTAGAAGTAACAGTACAATTAGAGTCAATTACCTAGTTTCTCATTAGTTAAACTAAACTCCAGCAGCATGAAAGACTAACTAGTTTTACAATGACTAGACATTTGCAGTTATTTCAAGTCAGATAATTAAGTGAACTCTTTAGTCTGCAAAGATATTGCTATCACATGAATGAACCAAGACTGTCATAAGATACTTGTTATCCCTACTCAGTGGCTTGGTTTTGTTCCACTTCATCACTTTTAAAGTAAGTTTGTCATGTGTATGATAAACTCATAGGACTGCGGGAAAAAAATTTCTAGTCCTCAGAGAAACTTGGTTTTCAAATGGCACAGACATGTTTCATGTGTTTGCAGTATATTACATTCCATATGTCAATGAAGTGTCCTAAATTTAGTTTACTGTAATAAAAAGACTTTTTTTTTTGGAGGGGGGCCATAAGCCAACACCATGCAGGCTCAGACTCATAGGGTATGTCTATACTGGCAATTTAGGTAGACTTAAGGACTCTTAGGTTGACCTAAATTACTCCATGTCTACACCTGACTTTCATTAAGTCAACTTAAGAAATTCCTTAAGTTGACTTAGAGAAAGCTTAAGTTGATCCAATAACAACCGCCTATTAGGTCGGCTTAAGGACGGTGTGGATGGGGAGTAACCCTTAAGTCGACTTTATTATAGTTGACTTATGGGCAGTTATTCCACTTTAAGTCGACCTAAGTCGACTTAGTCCACTTTGTTAAGTCAACTTAAAGCCGACCTTATTAAGTCGACTCAAAGTCGACTTAACTTTTTCTGGTGTAGACATAGCCATAGACTCTAAGGTCAGAAGGGACCAATATGATCATCTAGTCTGACCTCCCGCACAATGCAGGCCACAGAACCTCACCCCCCCCCCACTCCTGTAATGAACCTCTACCTATGACTGAGTTATTAAAGTCCTCAAATCATGATTTAAAGACTTTAAAATACAGAGAATCAACCAGCAAGTGAGCCATGCCCAATGTTACAGAGGAAGGGGAAAAAAACCCCAGTGCCCAAGCCAATCTGCACTGGGGGAAATTCCTTCCCGATCCCAAATATGACAGTCAGTTAAATCCTGAGCATGTGGGCAAGCCCCACCAGCCAGTCAAGAAAAAAATTCTCTGTAGTAACTCAGAACCCACCCCCAACTAATGCCCCTTCCCAGGTCATTGGCATATCTATCACCAGGAGTAAAAAATGGACAATTGCCAAACTAAGCTGTTCCACCTCCTTATCTCTACTGGAAATTCCCCTTCTGATGCACTGCAGGACTGCATTAGCTTTTTTCACAGCCACATCGCATTGGCGACTCAGTCATCCTGTGATCAACCAGTACACCCAGGTCCTTCTCCTCCACCCTCACTTCCAGCTGATGCGTCCCCAACTTACAAGAAAAATTCTTATTTGTCCCTAAATGCATGACCTTGCACTTCCCGTTATTAAATTTCATTCTATTCCTAATACTCCAGTTTACAAGGTCATCCAGATCTTTCTGTATGATATCCCAATCCTCCTTTGTATTGGCAATACCTCCCAACTTGGTGTCATCTGCAAACTTAATTAGCACATTCCCACTTTTTGTGCCAAGGTCAGTAATAAAAAGGTTGAATAAGATTGGTCCCAAGACTGATCCTTGAGGAACTCCACTAGTAACCTCCTTCCAGCTAGACAGTTCACCTTTCAGTATGACCTGCTGTAGTCTCCCCTTTAACCAATTCCTTATTCACCTTTCTATTTTCATATTAATCCCCATCTTTTCTAATTTAAATAATAGTTCCCTATGTGGAACCATATCAAATTTAGGTAAATTAGGTCCACCACATTCCCTTTATCCAAAAAAATCTGTTATTTCAAAAAAGGAGATCAGGTTGGTCTGGCATGATCTACCTTTTGTAAAGCTATGTTGTATTTTATCCAAGTTACCACTAACCTCGATATCCTTAAGTACTTTCTCTTTCAAAATTTTCTCCAAGACCTTGCATACCACTGAGGTCAAACCAACAGTCCTGTAGTTACCTGGTTCACTTTTACTCCCTTTCTTGAAAATAGGAACTACATTAGCAATTCGCCAGTCATACAGTACAACCCCTGTGTTCACAGATACATTAAAAATCCTTGCTAACGGGCTGGCAATTTCATGTGCCAGTTCCATTAATATTCTTGGATGGATATCATCCAGACCCCCCAATTTAGTTCCATTAAGCAGCTCAAGATTGGCTTCTACCTCAGATATGGTAATTTCCACCTCCACGTCCTCATTCCTATTAGCTACCCTACCTCTATCCCCAAGCTTACCATCACCCTCATTAAAGACACAGGCAAAGTACTTTAGATATTCAGCCATGCCTAGATTATCCTTGATCTCTACCCCCATCCTCAGTGTTTAGTGGTCCAACTTCTTCCTTCTTTGTTTTCTTCCTATTTATATGGCTAAAGAACCTTTTACTATTGGTTTTAATTCCCTTTGTGAGGTCTAACTCTGCTTGGCTTTTCGCCTTCCTCACTTGATCTCTACATGTTCTGACCTCCAAAAGGTAGCCCTCCTTTTCTATCCCTCCCATCTTCCACTCCTTGTAGGCCTTGTGCTTCCTCTTAATTGCCTGTCTGAGATGTTTACTCATCCAGCTATTGGAGCTTAAAAAGATATGACCAGCTGCTGACCTAAGAGCTTGTCAGCTAAACAAGCGAGCAGACTGGGACATCAAGAAAAGACAGACAAGTACCAAAAAAAGCTACTAAACATTTATCATTTATGTTGGCTTATTTTCTGGTCCTAGTGGAAGGCATCTAATGGGGCATCTCAATGGCATTTTCACAGCAGTTTTGCTGCAAGGAGTCAAAGTTGATTTCCAACAGGTTATGCTATCACTTCAGTCAGCTAGGAGAGTCCACGTTAGCACTGCCAATATTAGCCTGAGGAAGTAAGCTTCTAATCAGACAATTAGATTATCCCAAGGAGCAGCACAGTATGCCACTCTTGGCATCTGCATTAGAACATGTCTGTCATTTATTGCTTGAAATATCCAGCCTCCAAGTCTCCATACCAGGAGGGACTGAGATAGCTTTGAAGTCTTTCCAGAAGCCCAAATCCAGCCTTGTAGTCAGCTAAGTGACCAGCCTCAATTTTAAATGTTTGTATCCCAGAATCCTCCTTTGGAAGATTCTGGAATACTGGGTAGAGCTGAGGTTTGGTGTTTAGTTAAGGTACTCTGTGCTTAATTTGTAATGAAAGAGGTTCGAGCAATTAGGTATTAGAGCTCAAGCAAATTTTTACTTTTATAAATTGATGTGGCAAGCCCAGCAGAGCAGGGCTAGAGGTGCTGGGCCTGAGCCCCAGCAAAAAAAAAATTAAACTCTGAAGTTACTACCAGAACTCAGATCTACATTGGATTTCAGCTATGCCACAGACTTTCTGTGCAACTCAGGCAGAGCACAAAAAGGATATACTTGTGTTCCTGTTAGGAAGGCAAGTAAATTTGGGAGATGCTCTGATACTAGAGTGATGGGGGTCCATCTAAGAAGGCTGGACTGGGGTTCAGTGGAAGGGTGCTAGAGAGACATGTTTTATGGATTAGACATAACCAGAATATTTGACCTGTAGATCTTTACTACACAAAATAGAAAATACATTTTTATTTTCCAACATTGACAAATCTGCTCTAGATTGGGACAAAAACATTCTAACTGTTGGAGTCTTTTGTGACGAGAAAAACTGTCCATTTCACTTTTCAGCCAACCACAGGATTTGTCATTAGCTGATTTCTTGTTTGGCTATTGAGAATGCTCTTGAGAAACTGCTTCCTTCCATCCACAGTTGGAGAGCTTCTAGATACTGGTTGAAGCTGTGACAAGTGGACACATGACAGTATTTCTTAAGTGAGGCCATCATACCTAGAAAGCCCTACTGCAGAGGCCTAGACCAACTTTGTTTCCTCTTAAAGAAGCCCTTTCTCCTTGATGGCATATAGACATTCATTGATCAAATTCTTCTAATTTATTTCAAAGCCTGTTCCTCTAGGTCGCAGGTATCAAACTTAAGGCCCGTGGGCCGGCTCCGGACCACCAAGGGCTCTTATCCGGCCCGCAGAGCCCTGCACAGCTCTCCCATGCCAAAAGTGTCAGGCACCCGTAAAGCGCCTGCAATTTTACTTTTTGTCAGCAGAAGGTGCTCCTCCACTATAGAAATACATTGGAGGTGCGCCCTCTGGTGGTGAAAAGTAAAAACTGCAGGCGCCTTTACCGGCAGCTTGCAGATTCCGGGGGCTGTGAGCAGTGGTTTTTTTCAGCGGGGTGGGGTGTGGGGGGTTCCCTAGCTGGGCACCTTACTTTGAGGCTGGGTACCTAGCAGGGCAAAAATTGTGTTGATACCTGGTCAGGGCCTTTTAAAATCTGCCACCCTGCACACCCAGGCAGTGGCCCAGGGCGGAGAATGGCCTGGCCAGAGAACTGACTCCAGGGGTTGGATTGAGCCCCTTTGAGCAGGTAAGTGGGAGAGAGGGGGCTGGGGAGCCGGCTCCATGGGGCGGGGGGGCTGGGGTAGGGGTTAGGGAACTGGCACAGGAACAGGGAAGGGAACAGGCAGTGCAGCAAAGGGGAAGAGGTTGGGGAGCCCGTGCAGCAAAGGGGATCCCGCAGGGCAGGGGAAAGGGAAGGTGTCAGAGAACCTGCGGGTTTGGAGAAGGGAAAGAGGAGCCCACGCTGCCCCAAGCGCAGCAGGGGAAGAGGTCAGGGACCCCAGGTGGTACTGTGCTGGTAAGGGGTCAGGAAGGGCCCCCGGATGGTCCTGACTTCCAGTGTGGCCCCCGACACTGAATGAGTTTGACACCCCTGCTCTAGGTCTTGGATTATTTGTAATACGTGCTACTTTGTCTCTTAAGGAGCCCAGAGTAATATGTGGTCCCCTCCCATCCAAGGCCTGCTACCAATACCACAAAAGCTACCAATACCACTCGTGTTGCTGTGGCAAGTGACAGATGGCAGCTTCACTAATATCACTGCCACACAAGTGAGGATAAAGCCACCTAGGTGAGAGAGCGACTTCTTGACATTTATGGAAGAAAAAAGTTCCAAGATAGAGCTGCCAGAGCAGGTACCTTCACTTCGTCCAAACTGTGATTACTCTCGAATTTCTTCAGATGTTTTAAACTTAGTACCGCTCTAATCCCTCCCAATCATTTGGTAACCAGCCCTTGTATCGGCATCCTTGTCTTCTTCCCATTTTTGGGACTGCCTCAATCATTCCACTCTAATGGCAGTTTGTCTCATCTCTTTTCATCACCATGTTTTACTGGGGATTCTCTACTAATGTGTTTATATTGCACAGGGAAACTGGCACGGAGAATTTTAAAATGCACAAGTGAAAGGCATATAGACAATGACATGTAGAAGCTGGCATTAATGGAACAATGCAGAGACAGTTATGCAAGACCTTGAAAGACAGGTCTTGAACTTGATGCAGTGAACATGGAAACCAGAAGGAAGATTCAGAAAGCAGGTGGCTTGGGGAATAAATCTAGTACTATTTTGTAGGGATTAAAAATGGCAACATGGAGGCCCTGGAACGTCTACAAACGTACAGTATTAAAAACTAAAGTATGGGATCGTTTCAGCTTGTGAATTGTGCAAGTTCTCAGCTAGAATTAATGTAAAGCCATTTGACTGGAACTTTGTTGACCTTGTGCAATACACTCCATCACTTATGCATACATCCTGTTTCTTAATTGTAATCCATGGTTATGAAGCCTGTCGTGTAAGTCTTAACAGCTATTTCTTGTTACTGAATTTAGCAGCAAGCTGGGTTGTTACTACGTTAATTTACAACCTAGGAAGCGGTTCAGATATTTAAATAATCTATATCCAGTCATGGGAAAGCTTAGTGTGGTCCGGACCATTGTGCCAGTAAACCAGAAAGCATTGTTTGGCACATGATACCACTACTATATGGACAATAATTGCTGAGAATACTTCAACTCTAATAATTTTTGCTAGGGTTAAAGTTATTAATCCAAACAATTTCCCATTAATTCTGAAGTGTAGAATGTGATGCCAAGAAGGTGTTAAGTTTTGGGTTTTTTTTTTTTTTAAAAAACAGCCCAAATTCTTGAATTCTGCAAGTATGACTTAGGCAATTCTGAATGGTACATTCAGCCTACTGCATTGTTTAATCAACCGTGCTTCCAATCTATTAAGACATAGTATTATTTTGCTTGCCACTTGTTAAAGTGCTCTAGCTCCCATTTGTATAACAGACAAACTTAATGTATATCTGCACTGACAGGGCTGCACAAATTGATGCAGCAGGATTAACTGAGGAGGCTGAGGAGACTTGTTCTATTGATCCCAGAATTGCTCTTGTTGCGAGGCACGTCCGATGCCGGGGTGGGTCTCCCACAGTCTCTAAGGCCCCTCGGGGAGGCAGCCACACAGTCTCTAAGGCAAGTATCAGGGAAGCACACTCAGTGTGGTCCAGGAACAGGGGCAAGGAGACACAGGTCACTCAGCAGTACCTGAGGCTGGTTGGGGTCTGTTCTGGGGTCCCCACTGCAACATGCTGACGCCCCGTCCAGTACCTCAGCTGCTAGTTCACTATCCATCAGCCCTCTGAGATCACTGCTTACCCGTTTCTGCAGGAAGCTGGGCATCTTCCTCCTCATCAGGGTAATCACCGAGGGAAAGGTTGCAGAACCCGTTGATGCCATCTGGAGGTGGCAGGTCTGGCAGCTCATCAGGGCTGTCAGCAGACAGGAGTTCTTCTAAGTTGGGGCCTGCCTGGAACCCCCGCTCCATCATCCAGGGCAGCCCTTCTCCAGGAGCCGGGTCCCAGGCCACCAGCAGCCCTTCTGCCGAGGACGGGTACCAGGCTGCTGGCAGCCCTGGAATGAACGGAGGGATGTCCTTCCCCTCTCAGGGACCCAGGCAGACTGAGCTACCAGGCCCCTCTTTTATACTTCCTGGCCTGCCCCTAAACTTCTGGCCTAATGGTCAGGCCAGCTCTGCCCCCGCCCCCTTGGGGCTCATTGGTTCTACCTCCTGCCCCTCAGAGGGCCCCATGTCCCCTCACTACACTCTCTAGTTGACATTAATTCACCCCACAAAAGGGGTAAGGCTTTGTCAACCAGAGAGCGTCTCCAGTCAACCGAGCACAGTGGTGAGGCTGTGGTACAGCAATACGAGTCAAAGAGATGCAGGCTACGTTATGTAGCTTGTGTGTGTCCTGTCAAAAGCAGCGTAAACCAGGCCTTTGTTGCCTGAAAGGAGAATTCAGCAGCAACTCCCTCCCCATCAAGATCTGGCTCAGTCTGGATTTAATATATATAGTCAAGTTATCATAAATTGCTTAGCATGTACAGTTGTAACATACCCATTAGAACTCAAATGTGTTCTCCCCCAACTTCCTGCTACTCTTATTCTCTCAACACCTGCCACCCCAATTCACCCTTCCCATTTATACCCCACCTTGAGCCTGTCAGGTTGGGGGCAAGAATGAAGACCTGGCATTCTCCTTCCAAGTTTAAGAGCTAGTAGCCATAGCAATCAAGGAATCTTGTTTTGTTTGGGTAGGAAACGGAGCATATTCAAAACTGAATACTTGTAGGATTAAGTTAGAGAGGACAATTATGTATAAAGTGTAGCTCTACTCTGATAAGCAAATAATCATATTTATAGCTACTCTTACTCTGGTAAGTTTTTAATAGAGAACTCTGCAGATCTCACATGGGATCTGAATCATGGTGGGTTTCCTTCTCATACACAGGATGGAAGGTCACAGACACATTGTTTCAGTGGGCTTTGTTAGTGGATGCAAGTCCTTTGAACTTTTATGCTAATGCTCGAAGGAAGTATAGAATCTAGCTCCCTCTGAGCTGGGTTGGCACTCAAGTACCAACAAGGAGTAAAAATAGACAAAGAAAGTAGTTGTCACTCTATAGACTGTATGAACAGGTCTGTTTGAGTGTGCTTGTACTCTGAGGAGTTTGTAGAATGACCTGCTCGGGTGCCCAAATCAAGATGAACACATTGCTTTAAACTAATGTGACAACTAAAACCTATTCAAGGGATCACCCTCATAAAAGATGTAGTTTACCTTTAAGATTAAGACTTCATCAGTGCTCACTGATGACTGTTTTTTGTGCACTCATCACCAGTAAGATACACAATCATTCATTGCTGGAGCAGTAATCTACTGCAAGAGTTCAAATCAACATGAGTCTTGACAGTCAAAGATACTATAGAGATCTCAATATCTACATTGCAAGTTTTGTCTGATGAGCTTGCCTTTAAAAATCATGTTGTGCAGAAATTGAGTCTGCAGATTGGCTTTTTGAACACATTGCTAAAGTAAGCTTCCACATGTCAAAAGAGCTTCAACACTTCAATGATTGTATTTCTTTGGTCAAGACAGTCAAGCCTCCAGAGTGCTTGCTGCCATGGATTTGTAAAGAAGAAAAATTCAAAGTATGCTGTGTACACTCTAAAACAGATCTGGGGAATCCAGGATTTCCTTTCATCTCTAGGGCAGGTTGTTATACTTCAAGCAGTTTTTCTTCAGTGCTTAGTACGTGCCTGCTGAGCTTGTTTCTCCCTTGACTGTGTGCATGATTACCCAAGTTTAAAGTCAACTGTAATGACAATGACAGGTTGGATAGAACAACGTCCTGTATTTGTTGCCCTTCCTCTACAGGGCTAAGGATCTGCCCATTTCAGAAGACAAATTCTAGAGTTGATGATAATGTACTGATAAAGTTAAATATTTCTGTTGCCGCCAGTTGCCATTGAATATTTGTGGGTAGAATAGAGAAGTGTTGGTTTTAACTGGCTTACACCTGAAGGCATGGCATATGATTTTATTAAGGGTCAGTTATCTAAACTTAAAAGTGTTACAGCACTTCAGACACAGCATTACTCCAAGAATTACTCACATGGTAAGCAATCTAAAGATTCAGGCCCTAGCCACTTGACCTTGAACTATGGGGCAGAGCCAAGTAGTACCCATTTTAGTCCCTTACAAGATGATCCAACAGCTCTATGATCCTAATGGTTCCTTCTGGCCTTAATCTAATTTGACTTTATGCATGAGAGGTCAAATTTCACCCAGTAATTCCAGCATCAAGCCCATAACTTCTAGATGAAGTATTCAAGTCAGCTTCTTATACAGCTCCTCACCACTGTACTCAGAGCACCTTTCAGAAATGAAGGAAGTTATGCTAGTGTCTGCTAAGGTCTTATTCCCTTCTCCCCCCCCCCCCCCCCCAAAAAAAAAAAGACTTTGCATGGTGGAAAATCCAAATATTTTGGATTGTTCCAATTGTCAGATACCATTATTTCATCTCCACCTCCCCCCACCATTTGTCGCTGTCCTTTATGGAGACCAAGGTGTATCCTATGGACAGGTCCTAAATAGGAAAACAGTGTGAATAGATTTGAGAGTCAAAACTCTGGCCCTGCTCAAGCAGACTGTGTATCAACCCCTATCTTTCACCAACAGACTGCTTTAGTAGAGCTGCAACAGTTCTCCAAGGGTCTCTGCACAGCCAACTACAGTTGGGTCTCATTTTGGCCTTCTCCAAAATGCTGGGTTTGAGTGTTTACTCTTTGCAAGTTTCTGATTTGCCTCCGTCATGATTTGTTATTACAAACACATCCAGGGTTTATGACTACTATTGCTAAGAGCAGAGTCAGTATTTTCCTACACAGAGGTGGGAGGTGCTGGAAGTTGCACTCTGCTTTAATACACGGCCATCGCAAACACCAAGACAATTTTCCCATCACTAGCACACTGTCTCGTCAATGAGTACTTTGCCCCTCCCAGCTTAGAATGACCAGTAGGGAAGAGATTCAATCACAGGCGACAGGGACGCCGCTATTCCCCAAGTAGTACAGGGCAATGTAATTAGGAAGTGAGGGCCTGGGATGAGCAATATTAGGAACAAGAAGACAAGTTTGGGGTGTGTGCACATCCAACCACTGCCTCTAATCTAGGAACTGTCTGCAGAGAGGCAAGGCCAGGTGGACAGCTTAAGATCCAGCCTTGGCTCTCCTGGGCTGTAAGCAGCAGCTCCTGAAAAGCTGAAGGAAATACCAGCTTGGAACAAGGCTAAGAAAGGACACCCCAGTGGGGAGGCAGCATGCAGCCTGTGAAGTTGGGAGGCTCCAGGGGAAGCTACTGAGGAGCAAGCACTATATCCAGAGAAGACAATGAGGGAAGAATGAACTGAGCAGTGAGCCAAGAAACCAAGCAGTAAGGAGATGCCAGGGAGCACCTTTTAATCCATTACGGAATATGGAAAGCCAGGGATAGTGCAACAAGGCAGAAGAAAGATGAAGCTGCCCTCTCTTCATGCACTGTCATGTAGAGGGAAAACACTGCAAGTAAGGCACCTTCAGGTTTGTGACACCAAGGTCCTAAAGCGGTTTCTCCCTCTGAGGTTGAAAGGTAGGACTTACAAGCAACTGAGTGCTGACAAAAGCAGAGGCCAAGCCATATACTCTAATTGCATGCATTAAGAGAATAGCTTGGAGGCTATCTTCAAGCTGTGCCAGGAGATTTTCCTCCTCTGTCCTACCAACCCTAGATAATCCTTTTGCTTTTAAAAAGGAAAGCACAGAGGATAGAAACCAGTGCTCCAGCACTTACGTCAGGGCTCACAAGAAGTGGGGCACATCAGCTTTCTACGAGTTGTTGCACCACACATCAGTAAGTAGGGCCAAGGCCAACTTGTTTGTTTTTAAAGCCAAGTTGTCACTAAGCCTGATTTTAAAGAAGGTTTCAGCCTGCCGCAGTGCTAGCCTAGTGCAGATTCAAGTGGCACTGAGGAAACAGTATACAGCAGGCTCAGGTGCAGCTGTTGCAAACTGAGGCCAATAAACATCGAAAGGAAATTGAATGGCATTTAAAAGCCCAAGTGAAGTGGGCTGGCCAGGTAGGGTAACTGGTAAGTTTGAGGCAGAGGGGATCTCTACAGCTTTGTCATATTTCCTGTCTATATTTTCCCCTTCCTGTAGAGCTGCTAGTGTAACCTTCGGGTGGGCTAAAATTCATTTAGTTGCCCTTCTCCAGTGCCTCACAGAGATCAATCCCAATCCCTATGGAGAAAGCAGCTGGAGACCCAGGATCCAGTCTGTATGGGACTCACAGCAAAGCTTGCTCAGAGCTACACTCCCACATTAAAATACTACTACAATAAACATAACAATGAACTTTATTAACTACTAACTAAATGAACCTTATCCTAAGAAAACAAAATACAATTAACCAAGAACAATCCCTACAGAAAACCCCGCAGGAAAGATACCCAAGAGTCCCAAAGTACAGGTGGAGTTCACCCAACTCTCAGCTACAGTCTCTGTTCCAGTGTAGAGGCTTGAGTGGCAAGAAATAGCTGTCCTCTTCTTCCTTTGCTGGAATCCTCTGTAGCATTCCATGCAGGCTTTTTCTTCTCCTTTGCAACCAGCCCTCAGTCCATATGCATGTTTGCAAGGTCTGTTGCAAATGACTCCATTACAGGGAGAAAACGTCTTGTTCACTCCTGGCTCAGCTTCTCTCCAGAAAACTGAGCACATGGTCTCCTTTCAAGGCAGCTCTAGCCTGCTGTCCGCACAGACTGCTGCTCTCATGTCATCTCACCGAGATCACATCACACCAGCAAGGTACACTGTGGAGCATGCTCAAAATGCTACCACTCCCTGCTTCCATAAATTTCTGGTTGTGGGTAGCTAATCTGCCCAGCAACAGTAACCCACCCTCAATAGGTCTCTCAAAGAGAGGCATATGGGTTACACTAAGATATTGTTCCCTGGGGAGAGGGTGTTCTGTTGAAAAAACACAGAGCTGGATGAACAACCAGAGCAGCGACTTCCTACTTGCCAGTTAGACATGCACTCTTCAACCCACCTCACGTCAAGTCTCCCCACTAAAGGAAGGGGAAATATTAGAAAAAGGGAGGAATTCTAAGGAGTGGTCAGGGATGGGCCAGCTGGAATAAGGATGCATGCATGCACTACCAATAACCAGATGGCTGTAGAAGTGTCACAGAGGGCTCCCGTTAGCATTGTGATTGAAGTGGCACCCGGAAACCCCAGCGAGGATCAGGACTCTGTACTAGTTGTATTCAAACAGAGCCAATAATCAGACTTTTTATTTTAACTGTAACCATTTCTGCAAATCTTCTGTTAACGCCAGGTTTCCCAACAAGGTTACTGCAGCTTGGTAGCAGATAACTGCTGCTACCTCAAGTTAATAAATTTTGGAGACGTCCCTGAAGCCCTTACCCATCTTTCTGGAAAAGCCTGCTGGACCAGGGAGGGGAAGCAAGCCATGTCAGCTTCATGGAATGCTACATATAGGCTATGTTGGACCAACATCCAAGGAGGGAAATAATTTCAAAGTAAAGGCTGCTCAGAGTGAAAGCCCTACCTGCCAGCAACTGCAGAGAAATACTGGTTTGAGAGCCCACAGTGACTTTTTCTTTTGTAATAATTTAGATAGCAAGGATTCTTCTGGCAAGTTGGTTTTTATAGCAACTTGACAGTTGTCTTGCCTGAACATGTGGCAAATTGTAATACTAGGAAAATTAAATCTTAGTTTAGCTGTACCTTCTGGCAGAGTAAAGGGATGAAGAAAATCAGTTTGTTGTACTCTTTATAGGTTTGATTGGTGATAAGTATGCATTTTTTTAAAAAAATGCAAATGTCTGCCTGGATTTTGTTTAGCAGTTCTAGATCTCAGCTGAAATAACAGCTATATGCAGGGATTGAAATGAGAAACATCTGCCATGTTTAAAAAGGAGAGTAATATCCCAGTATTTTAGTAGCAGGGCAATGCTGCTGGTATTTTAGCATGCCAGTAAATTCATATCCTCAAGCCTGTCCCCTGAAGAGTTAAGGATCATCAGTAACCTCCCTATCAGCCTCTCTCCACTGCAGCAAGACATTCTCCAGCAGTGCATAAAACCTGCCAGAACTTGCCGTTTGATCACAGTGACAAAAGCTCTTTTTCTGAGAGAGGCAAAAGGAGTACATGAAGTACTTGCCTGCTACCGCGCCACATGTCAGTTTCTCCATTTAGAAGAGGAAATAAGCAATGATGTGTTGCTATAAATGCCTTGAGTTTGACATCTTCTCATCAAGGGTTGCTACACAAGTATGGGCTCTCCCTGCACTGAAGCCCAGCAGCAACTCTAGTAAGAAGCTCGGCTTCACCTCAGGCTGTTTGATTTTACCAAGGTCCTGTGCTATCCCTACATCTTGCTGGGGAACATTCTTTTGAATCCACCTCTGGCTTATAGGGTTGTGGTCAATTTGACAGGCCAACTACCTTTACCTGCTGGACAAGAGCACTTTCCCCTTACAGGCTATTTTGTAACAGGAAGAAGGAATCTGCCACTTTTGCTGTCCCTGGCCTCTATATTTTGGCTCTTGTCCATGATTAAGTCCAGTGCAAGCTTCTGCCACTCACCACTTCCTCAAATAGGAAGATTCTGCTCTGCTGCTAGGTGAGAGTTAACAGCAACAGACATAAGGTGACTATCTTTGTAGAGTCAGAGAGACTACTAACCTATAATAATGCAATGTTGCATTTAGGTTGCAGCATCCCAGGATTAGAGATTTTATTTACAAAGGTTCTTGTCTGCAAAAGTGGCCCCAGAGATTTGCCACAAAGAGCTTCCTATTTGCAACTGAGAAGTAGATCAAGGACTCCACATTTAGTATGAGTTCTGGATGATCCTTGACCTATGAATAGGGGCACAAAGCACAGCTGGAAAACACTGAAAGCAGAACTTCCATAGCAGTGAAAATAGTTCCTATTTTAGCACTGGTTTCTGGTTGGCTGGCAGTGATTCTCCCCTTATGAATAAGAGACTTTTAGACAGGCATTTGAAAGTGTTTTTAGAATTTTTCACATTTCAGCATTTGAGGGCACTCAGCCTGTTCCCCACTCATTCTTCTCTACAAAAAAAACAACGAAAAACACTCAGTATATTTAATGGCTTCAATTTAGGCATCCAGCTCAGAATGGCCTAGTTCCATTCCACCCTCTCCTTCTCTCTGAGAATTAAGTACATCAGTGGGGGCTGCATGTGCTCAGCATCTCTAAATGAAGAAGCTACATGGGGTCCAAGTTGAAGCTGCAAACGGACAATTCTGGCCATATAGTCAAGTTCCAAAGGGGTAGCCGTGTTAGTCTATTGCAGAAAAACAAGAGAGTCCTGTGGCACTTTTGAAGACTAACAGATTTATTTATCGCATGAGCTTTCGTGGGAGAAAATCCCACTTCGTCAGACACTTTGAAGATCTTAGGGGCAGTGCCTACACTGGCTATCTCACACCCCAGTGTCAGAAACACAAGTGATTGGGAGGAAGCATGGTGGCAGCGGTCTTGAGACCAACAGTGGAATTTAGAATAGCCAAGAGGCTTCTTCAACCTTTTTCAAGGCATTTCCCTTCAACTCAGCACAGCTGGAGCCTGGGAGGTAAGTGAGCACTAGAGAGTCGAAGGAGATACGCAAGCTATTTTACGTAGCTTGTGCATCTCCCTTCAACTGCTGCCAAAAATGGCAGCAAGTGTAGATAAGGTCTCAGAGTTGTTTGATGATAGTTCTGCGCCTGGTACCCAGCGTAGTTTAGAGCAATCTCAGGGCTACTCTGTACTATGTCAACAGCTAGTAGTAGGAACAATGGTTTGGCTTGGTAGCTTGGACTGACCAATTCCTAAAGCGTTCCAGCCAGACCATCTTTCTCCCGGCCCCCGAGGAAGGACTATTGGAAGGACTAGAGAAGGTTCCAGAGCTGATTATGTTGGTTATACACCTCCCAGGAATTCCCCAACCCCATACCGAGCAAAGTCCTTCAATCAGAGCCATAAGATTCATGCTTGGTTTGTGCGGAAAGAACAGCACAAAGCTGCTTTGGAGCCAAGGACCTGACCCCAAAAATGGAAGTTGCAAACAGGAAAAGGAAACAAGAAAACAAACCTAGATACTCGGTGCTGAAGGAGATTAAGGAAGTGTTTTAACAACAATGTTCTTGCCAAAGAAGCACTTCTGACTGAAGCTTAAAGAGAAGCTATTTCTACTTAGTAAACACACAGGGGAAGGGAAATTAAGACCTTGTCTTGATTGAAGGTTTTGACACTGAACTATGTAATCAAAGACCTTACTAGATTAGCGTATTTATAGCAGCAATTCCAGCCCCAGCATAGCTGCAGTTGTATGGGTATAAGAACATGTATTCTGGTATAGCAAAGCAAAATAAGCTATACAGGTATAAAGAGCACATATAAAGAGCAATTTATACCAGAATGACTTGGGCCTGGTCTACTCTACCACTGCAATTCGCCGGTACTTGATGGGAGTTATGCAAGCTATGCAGACTAGCATGTGCAACTGTCAACTTTGTAACTTCCATTTAGTACCAGGGGTGTAACTATGGGTGGTCCCATACCCACCCACTTAGCCAGCAGGCCCGCCCACCCCTGCCCACCACAGCACCGACAGGGGTGCGAGCTTGGCTGCCGTGACAGCCGTGAGCAGTGGTGCTGCAGGCAGATGGGTGGCAGGTGGGCTGCTCTCCGTCCGCACAGCTCTGGCTCTGATCAGCTGCTGTGGCCTTTTGTGTCAGGGGCTGGGCTGCCTCTCCCCCACCAATGCTCCAACTTCTAGGCAACTGGAGCATTGGCCAGAAGCAGGACTGGCCAGGCCCATCCTGGAGAGTCAGGGACCTGGCCAGAAATTGGGGTCTGGTTCCACCCCTGTTTATCATGCCATCTCCATTGTGCTGCCCCAACAGGAAATGCATATCCCTTGATACAGTGCTGTGCTTTTGGGGAAGGTGGTTTTATTGAATCAACTTCCCAATCGATTGAGCAGGTCTTCAAATTGATCTGACAGTGGCAAATTCGCTGCCAGCAGCATATACATACCCTTCGTCTACAATAGTGGCATAAACAGTGTCAATGTTTGGTTTGGGGCTTTTTTTCCCCTTAAAAGAAGACCCACCCCATACCAGTACAGTTATGCTATGGGGGTGGAGGGGCATTGTTTTTTTTAAGTATAGATCAGTCCTAATAAGAGCAACAGCAAAGAACAGCTAGGTGTAGCATTTGCAAAAGAAATCAGCTAGGAAGTTTTCCTAGACCCAGGCAACATTTTCTGTAAAATTTAAGCCCTCATTTAAAGACTGTAGCTCTTCCATATGCTGCAAATACAAAGGTTTTGTCTCTAGATTTGGTCAGGCACCATTCCACTGGCAAAGGACGCGTCTCTCCTGCTACTCACTTCGCTAAGCAGATGATAGAAGTTGAGAATTTTTCTGTGTCACTAGAAGTCTTCAGAGAGCTATGGACAGCAGTGACAGCGACTAGATTCATATCAATTCTATCTTGCTTTGTCCTTGGGGACACTATGGGCAGCTGAGGCATGCAGGCAATGGAGCTGTTGGGGAATGAGAAGCTAAAATGCCTGGAAAAGGCAGAGTAATGGAGACATTTCTCTCCTTGGCCTCCCACCCCCCTCTGCCCCCAAGAATTAGAGTGTCTGGGCAATTCCAGTTAGCCATCCAGGACCCAGCCTCTTCCAATGAGGAATCCTTCCCTCACTATCACCCTCTGATTTACACTGCCCATCCAAACATAGCTTCCACTAAGATGTGCCACAATACAGGTGGTCAGAACAAGTTATCCACAGACCATTAAAAAAAATTAAAACACAAAAATCTTATTTTCAAATCAAGATTGGATCTTTTGCTAAAATATATGATTTAGTTCTAATGGGATTTAATTCACTGAAGTCCTGTGGCCAGGGTGTTGCAGGAGTCAGACTAGATCAGTAGTCTCTTCTGGCCCTGTTATATAGGAATAAAAAGCCAATTTCTATTCATCTAGTGGTTTATTAGTTTGACCTCTGCATTCCAATGAAAACCTGCCAAAAAGATCAGTTGAACATCAGCATATTGAAAAGTTATTGACAGAGGAAACTGGCCAAGCTCTTAACTATTCATTTTCTATTTGTCTAATCATGGACAACTTTAGCGGTAAAAAATTTTGTGAAGAAAGTAACTTTGAATTGTGATAGATTACATTCAAAATTAAAACATTTTTTCAAACAAGCTTGAAAAAAATTGATACAAGTTGGCAACTTGATCACTAGAGCAGGACTTACGACCAGAGGTGTTTTGTAGTATCAACGCACTCATTGGCCAAAATAGGGCAGATGTACTTTGACCACACTTTATAACTTGTATAGCTAAATACTCTTTTCATAAAATCCCATTTTTACTCCCAGTCAAACAGTGGCCTATTTGCCTGGCAAAGTTATGCTTGTGACTCCTGGTTTTAAAGCAGGAGTTGGTTTACTTTCCTCACTATTCATGTGAGACATGCAACACTGGTGCTTACAGAGTCAATGCGAGAAGAGTTGCCATTATTGCCAGCAGTTCTCTCCATATAATGGAGTCTGATGCAACAGATTTAAGACAGACTGCTAGAACTAAAAAGAAATGCTTATATCATGTGCATATAAAGAGGTGAGTAAAGCAGAACTACGGTACTTCAGGTACCACGATTCCCAGAGCAGTTCAAAAATCTTCTTGATTACTGGAGGAAGAAGTTTGCAAGCTAGACCCCAGGAAGAATCAAATGGAAAACTGCTGAAAGACAAGTAAAAGAAACCGGTATAGACGTATGTAGTCTGAGGGTGATACAGTTCTCCAAGGCAAGTCTTGGTAAGTCATGGAGACTTTTTGCAGCATGTGGTTATTAAGCATTCAAGGTTAAGCCACTTCTGATCCGATCACAGCAATATGTTGCATCCACATTGAAATTATGCCTGTTTTCCAAGCAATGGGGAGCTGTGCTAGTGCTGGCAAAGATGTCAGTGCCAAATTAGCTCAGATGTCTCTGCTACCGTACCAAATACCAGCATTTCAGGCTTCTGCAATATTTTCTACTGCTGAAAAGGCCACAAAAATCTCTGAAGTTGTGTAGTTGCATAATAGCAGGCCAGTTAAAAGTTGTTCAGCCTATACTCCGGGCGCTTAGATTTTTGGTGAGGGTGTGGTCGTGCTTACAGTATGCAGTGATCTATGGGCTTGTCCACAATGCCACTTATGTTGGTAAATTATGCCGCTCCGAGGTGTGAATAAGCCACGTTCCTGAGTTAGTTTAGTTAAATCAACCTAAGCATCAATGTGGACAGTGATGTCAGCAGGAGAGCTTCTCCCTCTGACATAGCTAGCCTATCATCTCTCGCACAGGTGGTTTTATTATGCCAATCCAAGAGCTCCCTGTAGGACTTCAAATGTAGTCTAGCCTCTAGTAACTGATATTGATTGCCTTTAAGAGTGGGAAACAGTATGTAATGAAGGCAGATTTCTCAGAAAATTAGTGTCTAATTTACTTGTAAAACACAAACACCACAAAAACAAAGATTACATGATTTATGAGCATTAGTTTGTAGTGAATGGTTTATCCCTGATGCTAATATAGAATAAGCTTTAATAATTGATTTTTTATTTTTATTTTTTTTAACTTTTAGAATTAACAGATTGTTCTGTAAAGGAAAATCTCTGGAGCCAACAGTTTAAAACGAATGGCTTTTTTGCAGTGTTGAAGCATAGGTTACAAGGCAGTTTCTCTATCATCATGCTATATGCATCACAATTCATGCTGTAAATCTAATTGTTAGACCAAACTTATTTAAAGTGCCATACTCCTAGCGTAAACTCATCTCCTAGATTATAGCCATAATCCTATATACTGCATCTAAACAAGGTTTTCTTCCACACTTCCCAGAGGAGAGTGAGATGGAAAGAAAAGGGTTCAACTTTTCCTAGTGTAGAATATAAAGTTAATCTTTTTAACCTAATGGCTCTTGTTGAGTTGGTCCCGAGTTAGCGGTACTGTACCACTGAGAGGCCTTCTCACTCCACCCCATATTCCTTTTGAGTTTTAGTAGCCATGTACTGCTTACTGACAAACTAAGCTTTCTTATGCAACAGAATTGGCATGGCTGAGTAGGCTAGTTTTGTTACAGCGGTGGTCTTCAACCTGGGCAATATCATCCACTAGTGGGCGTTTTGGGTGATATTTGGTGGGCACTAGAAACAATTCATTTAATGACAGTGGCAATTGATAAAAAGTAAACTTACTGCACATGTGAAAATATTGAAAAAACTAGGCGCTGATCCAAAAAAGGTTGAAGACCACTGTGTTAGAGTCATGTGGGTCCCAGGATATTAGAAAGACAAGGTGGGTGAGAATATCTTTTATTGGACGAACAACTTCCATTGGTGAGAGACACAGAGCTAGTATTGTCAGTCAAGTTTACAATCCAAAAAGACCTACAGTTTGCTAATTTGGCGTGCACTCAAGAGGCAAGTCAAGTGGTGACCGCAGGCAGGTCCAATGCTGAATAAGAATTCATGTCTCCCATGAAGAGTTTGCATTCAGCTATATTTCTGTTAAAATGTTTGTAAGAAACTATATAAACTTTTAAAACTATGTTTACCTTCACTACTCAGAAGCCACGTTGTTTCAGAATAGTTGAATTCATGATTTGAGACATGTTCTCATTTTGTACAATGAAATCACATGTGGGAATTCAGGCAGTGTTTCTCAGAAGTGGACCGTAGTGAGAGTGGCTTCTGGAAGAGGTGTAGATTTCATTCTACAAGTCTGATTGGTTCCAGATTCCGTATTGTTTCAGTGAGGAGCCATTACTTTCAGAGAATAGCTGCTTTAGACAAAAGTCTACCCTACAGCAATTATGGTAGATATTGAAACCAGAATACATATTAATGCAAGTTGTAAAATACTGCACTTTGAGGCTTCCTGAGATTATTTTATTTGACCAGATCAGTTATGTGTAAAAACTTTAAGTATTCCTAAGTAGATCCTTGTATGAACTCAGTGGAGGTATACTGGCAAAACATATATTTAATCCACTTTTTTATAACATTTCACAAAGTAATACTAAAATTTAATTGGACAAACTCTATGGTGTTGCAGAGTAAAACACTAAGTTTTGAGAACTAAATCTCAAGGTATTTTGGACCATGTCCCCAGTGCTTCATAATATTTGTAGATGGCCAATCTAAATCCTGCCAACCTGATATGCGCTCAAAATCTTAACCAGAGTGACTTAGGAGCACAAATCATTTACAGTCAATGGGGTTTGGGTACAATTGACAGGTTTACTTCAGTCACTACTAGCAAGTTATTTTCCTCTACACCAGGGGTAGGCAACCCCCGGCACGCGTGTCAACAGTGGCACACAAGCCCATATGGAGCGGCACTCAGCATCCTCTGTGGGCCACAGAAATTGCCACTCCTGCCACCAAAAGACACTCCAGGTGGCTTCTTTCAGGGGCAGCTGCATTGCAGAGGTCCCTGCCATGTCCATACCCAGGCATACCATGTAAAGCCGCCGCCCAGAACGGCTTCTCTCTGTGGTGTGCCGCCATCAAAAGGAGTGACTCCAGGTAACTGGGGTTAGAGGTCCCCAAGCATGCTGCTGAGACGAGCTCCTCCAGGTGGCTTTTTTCCATGAATGGGCTGTCGGCACCAGCTGTGGGTCAAGGAGGAGGGGCCGGCAGAGGGGTCAGCGAAGGTTGCCAGCCCCTACTGTACACCAAGTCTTAGCAGGCAACTCCTTTTTGTGCACATGCAGAGAAGTTCTCTAGTACAACTTTAAAAAGACACCAGAGACTTATGCAGTACACTTTGTACTAAAGAAAGTGGTTAGAGTAAACAAGTGCATCACTGTGTTAATCAGGCCAGCTGCACTGCCAGCCAGTTAGTTGAAGTGTACTGCCTCTGATCAAAGCAGAATGCTGGGGTTATGTCCAAAGCTAGATAAAGACCAAGTTGGAGGCACGCCAGTCTATTGTTTACACCACCCCATTATTTTGAACATATGTAATGAAGATACAAACTGAGTACACTTGGATCTAGATATCGAGCTTGAGCAGGTAAGGAGCAGCACCAGTAGCTCAGGCCATGGAAGAAGCAGTTTATGTAATCCTGTCTAGTTCACTCCACCCAGGAGAAGTCAGTGGCACATCATACAGCATGTTGCTGTGTACATGTAGCTACTACATAAAATATCTTCCTGAATGTTTTAGAGCAACAAGTCATGTCACAGGTTGGCCCAACCATAACCACCAGTTATAAGGCACAAAATTCAATTCGTTTTTTCCCCTTAATTAGGCTTCTGATAGAGTTCAAAAGACAAGCTTCAGTTAACTATAAAGGCAGGAGGAGAGTTTTGCAGCTGTAAGAGCTAGAAAGATAGCCTTACAAGTATAAAGGAAGCCTAAGCCCATGAAGTTTTGCCTTCTAGAGTTTATGAACAGCTGCAGCGCCTCTGCTGTTGCAAGCGCCACAGAAGCCTGTGGGCACCAATAAAATGGAAGTCAAGATATGAACACAAGGCTGTGAGCACTAGCATTAGGAAGACCAAATTAAAAAAAAAAATGTTCTCCATTTACTCAATATCCTCAGTATCTGTTTCCCTCCAGCAACCATGTACCTCTACTACTGCAAGGCAAAAGAAACAAAGTTTTCCACTGTAGCTGGGAAGAACGTGACACCTTCATATCCTAGCACTCCTGCCCAAGGTGTAAAACGACAGCACCTTGGTAGAAGTCCCAGCACCTAACTTTTTCTAACCCATGGATTTGGCAGGAGGGTTTGGTTTCTTCACTATAGCATTACCCTATACCTTCAGCATCCATCCCCCACTAGAAAGTCATATGTCTAATGAATGAGTTCAGTTCTCCTGCTAATAATTCTTAGTAAATTTAAGCCTGGGGTTTACTGTAGAAAAGCAGATTCTTTTGTGCTACAAGAATAGGTTATGCTTCCTTCTACCAGAAAGAGATTGGACAGACTATAATATTTGGCTGGAATCATTCCACTATCAGGTTTATGAAATTAACTGAACCCTTTAATATCTCCCACCCAAATTCCTATAATGAATGTGTTTTGTGGGATTTGGTTTTCAAATCATTTTCACTATGCTTGTCATAAAATATCTAGAGTGCTCAGCATATTAGAAATACATGATAGAAATGCTTTAGCCTGTGCTTTAAGACATTCATCTGAGCCTAGTACAGTTAAATATTAATGTACAAGCTATTTTAGATTATCCAACATCTCACAGGCTAAATCAGAGGAAGTCCATTCTATCGTGTATACATTTAGAACGTAGAAATTCGATACGCATTAAAGATCAGATTTTATTCTCTGGTGCAGAGCAAAAGTCATGCCTTACAGGACTGGCAGTTGAGTTACTTATATATACACAGAGAACCTGTCACAAATACATACATGAATCTGCCCTTAGACCATCCCACCAAATACTGCATTCATACAGCTAAGTCATTCCTTTTAGAATAAGCTGCATTTACCTTGTACAAGGGGCCAATGCCAGACACCTTTTAATTTACAAATTTAAGCCATTTGATCTGTAAGGGACAGAGCGACAACTGCAATCCTGAGTAAGTAAAACCTTAGAAAGACAAAGTAATATCTTTTATTGGACAAACTTTTGTTGCAGACAGACAAGCTCCTCTTTAATATCCTGGGGCCAACAGGGCTACAACTACAAGACGGGAGCAGAAGCTTAACATTCTAGTACAGAGGATGCCCTGGGTAAGAAAAATCTTGATATTTTAACATACAAAGTCATTCCTTTGGACCAGTAGCTAACCAAGTCAGATGGGTCCACCTAAGGCCTGACTTTTACAGGTGCTGCTCACCTGCCAGAGCAAAGAGGAGCCCTGAGGGTGCATCAGCTGGGTGCTTGATGTTAAGGAGGGAGTAAAGGGTGGGGGAGACGGGCTGGGCTGGGGTAAACAGGGACATAGGAGGAGCAGGAGCTAAGCAGTGCCTCGGTTCTAGCAAAACAAACAAGAAGTCCTGTGGCCCTTTTAAAGGCTAACAAATGTATTTCTCGCATGAGCAGGTGGAGAGGAAACTAAAGTATGGGTAGCTCAGGATTTCCAGCAAGAGGGACTCTCCATCCCCACCAAGCGGGGGGAGGGGAGGTGGCCAGGTCCCCCACGCCCCCACCCACAGCCAGAGCCGCAGCGGCTGCCCCAGCTCCCACTGCCAGGGCGCGCGCAGCAAATCGCCAGGCAAACAAGCTCTGCGCGGCCGCCGCGCCACGCCTCCCTCCCCCACGCCCGCTCCCGGATGCGGCCGGGGACGGGGAAAGGACATAGCGGACCAAGGCGCCGGACGCCAGCACGCGCTGTGCTGTGTATACGCGCGGCGCCAGATGGAGAGGGTGGCCACGCCCGCCCCGCCCGGGGGCAGGACTGAGGGGGGCGGGCGGCTGCGCCCTTAGTCTCTCCCTGCTGGTGCAGACCCGCGACTGCCCGAGGGACCCGAGCGGGGCCGGCAGCACCGCCGCCAGCGGCTGGGCCGGCACAGACAGCGGGCACCGGCTATAGGGGAACCCGCACCCTGCCTCTACCTTGCTCACTGCTGGGGTCCATGCTCGCGGAGACAGCCGCGCGCCGCCCTGCTCCTCCTGCAGCCCGGCTGGCTCAGTCACCACCCCCGGCCGGCGTCAGGCTCGCCAGCGCGAGCCCCGCCTGGGGTTCATGTAGGGCGGGGTCCCGGCCACGTCAGCCAGCCAGCTGACCGGACCAGCCCTGCGCCTGGGGCGGCGCAAAGGTGCCGTGGCGAGCAGGTGCGGGGCGGTGCCGCCAGGATGGGGCTGGGGGGCCGGCGGCTCGGCTGCCCGTGCGGTTCCCTGGCCAAACGGGAGATGCTGGAGCAGTGTGCTGCCGCCGATCATGGCTTTCTCACATGGCTCCTGACATTGCAGGGCGTCTTAAAGCCCCAGTTCCTGGAGCCCTGTGATGATGTGAAACTGGGCTGTGAGTTCAAAAATGGCATTTCAAGCCCTCCTGATTGCAGGGAAAAGCTAGAGAACAGGACCTCCAAAGACAAAAAACAACAGGCAACTAAAAAAATCCCTCCCCACATATTATTTTTAAATCTACTCATTTCTGACTTAAACTTGGTCTTTGAGGGGTCTGATTCATGATGTTTGGACACCTGGGTTAAGTAATGGGAAGGCTCATAGGGCCAGTGACTGAGAAATACTTTTATTATGGTGCTCATATGCTAAAAGGAAAGATATTTAATTCACTCTTCAAATCAAAACAACAAGGAGTCCTGTGGCACTTTTAAAGACTAACAGATTTATTTATCACATGAGTTTTTGTGGGAGAAAATCCTTTCCTGGAGGTGAGAGTCCCACTCCACTCCAGTAAAATGTTGAAAAACTAATCTCTGCACATCAGCATTTATAAATTATACCACACAAAGACAGTGAAGTCTCTGACTCTGCGTCCAATGCTGCAAACATTTACTCTGATGAGCAGAGGCGGCCTTTGGCTATTGGGGGCCCTAGGCAAAGGCCCACTGTGGGGCCCCCTCTCTGTGGACCCAATTCCCCATCCTCCTGCCCCAGCTCCCTGCCACCAGAGCTAGCCCTGGGGGCTAGCTCGTGCTGCCGACCAAGGCAGGCACAGCTTTTGGGATAGGCAAAGCGGGTAACGGGCCCCTTACTGCTTGGTGCCTTAGGTGTGCACCTGCTTCGCCTGCCCCAAAAGCCACCTCTGCCTGTGAGTAGCTTTGCACGCATGAGCAGTCTGAATGATTTTAAATGGGATATTCATGTTCTTAAATTCCAAAGGG